>JAHWFO010062738.1:1805532-1828425 GCA_023313115.1 Rhysida immarginata | reverse complement strand
AAGCAATTATATTTCATTGCTAGTATTTTGAACATTTTTGAAGGTTTATGTAGATATGAATTATTGATTTAAGGAGTTTAAATGATTAATTTAAATTTAAATGAGTTTAGTCTCCTATTTAATGGGGAAAAATCGTAAAATTAATAAAAACAAAAAAATCAATAATAAATAAAGTCACCAATCTTGAAAAACGATGAAGGAACTTGTGAGATGGACGAAAACTCAAAGGATGTAGTCTATTGCAGATGTTGTTGATAGTAGAAATAAAACCAGTCTATTGAGGATGTAGATGAAGTCTTGTGAAGATAATGTTGAACACTAGCCAAACAAACATTAGAAAAACTAAAATTAGAAAATAAAGACAAAATTTATACTATAGATATAACAGCTATGTATGATAACATCCCAATCATACCAACTCTCGACATCATAAAAAATCAATTAAAAACAAAATTACCTTACACGAAAGTACTAAAAATCATACAATCCTTAAATCTATGTTTCACCAACAATCAATTAAAATTTAATGAAAAAATGTATTCACAAATTGAAGGCTTACCCATGGGTAGCCCATTATCACCAATCCTTTCCAACATCTATTTAAATAACATGAAGCACAATTTACGAAACAAATCACAACACAAACAACACATAAAAATATGGATGAGATATGTAGATGACATCCTAGTCCTAACAAACAAACCAATAGAAATATTAATACACCTATTAGAAGAACGATATCCTTTAAAATTTACACACAACAGACCAACAACCGTATCACACACAACAGACCAACAACCGTATCACATTTTTAGATATAAACATTATAAAAAATGAAAATAATCTAGATTTTGAGATATATGAAAAACCAACAAAAGGTAACAACATACCACATTACTTATCACAACAACCCACACACCAAAAAATTAACACTATTAAACAATATTTACAGAGAATAAAAAATCTTACATCCCCAAAATATATTCCTACAAATTTAAAAAAAATTAAACTGAACCTAATAAAAAAACAAATATCCAATAACTTTAATAGACAAAATTTTAATAGATGCGTTTACAAACAATACAACAAAAACTATACCAATTCAACAAGAACAGCAAAAAAGATATTCAATACAATACAATAATAAAATTTTCCCCAACCGAAAAAAATATTAGAAGAAATACCAAACATAAAAATCATACCAAAAATAACAAATAACATTACTAAAACATTAATAACCACCACCAACCTAAAAACAACAATCAATCAAAATAATAGCACAAATATCAATTTCAAAGAAATATGTCAAAATAATAAAGAAAAATGGAACACTAGAAATATAATTTATCAAATATCATGTAAAAAAAAATTGTGAACATAACTACACAGGTCAAACTAAACGACAATTAGAAATAAGATTAAAAGAACATGAAAGAGCACTTCGCCACAAAGACAAAAACAACCATTTAGTAAATCATTGTATCAAAGAAAACCACACACCAGATTGGAATAACACAAAAATCATTGGAAAAGAAGAAAATTATAAAAAAAGATTAAATAAAGAAACAATAAATATCATTACAAATAACAAAAATTTAGCCAAGCCATCAATAGAGATAAACAATAAATGGACACTACTTTTAAACAACAATCACCCTATTATACAACAGCCAACAATCATAACCAACAATTACAACCAACTTAGCTTCATCACCTCATATCAATTGTTACATTCTTATTTCAACTGTTTTCAACATTTAAAAATATTTAATCCAACTGAAGATGAGAAATATTCTTTAAAACGTTTTTTTTATATAAATTTTATCACAAATATTTGGATCACCCTCTTCAAAATTTCATCTGTATTTAAAAACCGACACTTCCTTGAAGATTATCGTTTTCCCCTATCAACATTATCTTCACAAGACTTCATCTACATCCTCAATAGACTGGTTTTATTTCTACTATCAACAACATCTGCAATAGACTACATCCTTTGAGTTTTCGTCCATCTCACAAGTTCCTTCATCGTTTTTCAAGATTGGTGACTTTATTTAGTATTAATTTTTTTTGTTTTTATTAATTTTACGATTTTTTCCCATCAAATAGGAGACTAAACTCATTTAAATATATAAGAATTTGGATATTACAAACTCGGTTAATACAAAAACTTGCTTAATATAAATTTTTTTTGTGTCTCAACCCAAAATGACTATTTTTCTTGTTAAATTCCCCCAATATTTGTAACTGTTTTTATTTGCAAACTCGGATATTCCGAAAAAGTATATGCAAAACTGATCTGAAAATCACCTGAAAAATGACACTGCAAAAAAAAAATTTATCCGCAAGTAGCAGGTTTAAAGAAAAACTCTCCGAAATTAATTTTAAAGACATTGTTGATATTGATAGAGATTTTAATAACAGCAGAACCATTAACGGATGAAGCCATTACAGAACAGATCTGCTAAAACCAAAATGACAGATCCAAGGAAAGTGTGATGACGAGGTAGGCGAACTGGTGCAAGAGGTATCCGGACATTTGCCCCACCGGACATATGTTCTGACTAACTGCTTATACTGCTTCAGTATCCTTCATGTTGAGAATGTAATTAATAATTATAAAAGTATTATACAAACTGATCACATACATAAAATTAAATTTTTATTAAGTAAAAATTAAATAATAATATTAGACTGTAAAAATTATTGCTCCCTATTGCAGCTAACAATTCACTTTTGATAATGGATTCATGGTCCGGTCAAAAAAAAATTTCTGTACTACGCCTTCATGTTCAGAATGAAATTAATACCTATAAAAAATTGATCACATACAGGAAATTAAATTTTTATTAACAAGGTAAGTATGCGATCGGCACCACGGCTTTATCCATAAAAAGTAAAGAATTTGATAGAGAACAGGTGAAAAAAATGTTTGATCGCACTCTTTTGCAATTGCGTAGTATTTTTAACCAGCCATTTTTCAGCATACCACGTTTTTATAATGTTTTATTATTATATCTCTTCAAGCTAGTGTCAACAATCTGTAAAACAAGTTGTTTGGTGTAACAATTCGTATAACAATCGTTCCTTCACAAATTAACGTTAGCTACAGACATATTTCAAAGTTTGACGTGTTCATTAACAAACTTATATTCACGCTTTATTATGTTTGCATTAAATAAGTTTTCTTATTTAACACCCTTTATTCTACTTGCTTTATGTGTCTGTTTGTTTGGGTGGATATTAAAGTTACTTGCTATTAATCGTTTGGTTTGAAATTTTGCACACTTACTCTTGATGACAATACATGAATCAATTAAAAATTTCACTAAATAATTGATCAATTAGTCGCATTTAATTAATTTAATAGTATAATAGTAACACAAGTGGTTAACAAATACAAATTTTTCTCTGCCAATTAGTCTTGGGAACATCGTACACCATATTACTAAAAGTCAAAAGAGACCCAAGTAGCAAACTTTTTAAACATAAAAAACATAAAAACTATTACCATATTGATAATAATAATGAATTTAAGTTTCGATATTATTTTGGTTATGCATATTTAATAATGAAAATAGCATTAGTAAACAGTAGTTGATAACATCACTTTACTATTATGTTGGCAAAAATTAGTATTACTGAATAATAAAAAAATATATATATATAGGGGTGCTATAATATTTAGCCTACCAAGATTACTGTTTAGCAACTCGATGGAAATAAAATGAATTGCTTTAACAGCCTTCTGAAAACGCAATAAGTTGGCTGTGAGCGAATTTCTAATGGTAGCCTAATTGCGATCAGATCTTTAAGCCACTACCAGATATGCTCCTATGACGATACAAGAGCTTTTAAAGGGAAGGCGAATGAATATTCCTGGCTTGTCTGATAGAATATATGTGGTTATCACTATTAGTTCTGATTTCAAGAACAGGGGATACCTTTAGAGCCCCATTTAACATTTTATAAATAAATGTACCTAGTTGTTACCGATAAATCTGATAAATTGTAAAGATATGAAAGGATGGAAATAAGTGTGAAATAAAACTATTTTCGGTGTGTTAGTCAGTACCCTCAAAAAACGTTTTTGAATTTTTAAAAGTCTTGTAAGGTGAACCCGAAAATTATACCGTTGCATAAAATTGAGTGAATCCAAGTAAAATAAACCAATAGGAGTATATTACTAGGCAAATAGTTGTAACGGTGTAAGCCCATTATTGGTTAATAAAAAACAGACACTAAATATAACTGTCTCTATGTTACCTTATTTAATGGCAAAAAAAAATTGCCGTAGAAGATAATTTTTAAGAGATTTAACTAAGTATTGATTCTCAATATTCAAATAAACTTTAAGAGTGAAGTTAAGTAAAGACAAAAAAAAATCCTCACAACATGAGTGAAGTTAAAGAAGAAGTAGGCGTAAATAAAGTATAGTGGATTTAAAATCTAAACATCACTTAGATTTGACATTGCGTTGTGTTAAATAGAAATAGAAAATTAACAAGATTAAGATAAATCTAAGTCATAAGTGGTTGTATACAGCTGAAGTGTTTTGCAGGTAAGAAAACGAGGACAACAATCATTGCAAAAGTTAAGGTGAAATTTAATATCCCAGAAATAATTAAAATGACAATTTATTGAAGAAAGAAAATACAAGGGTGATCATCCCCATAAAAATTATTAAGTAAATTAAAAAAAAATTGCTATAAATCTTTAGTGATACAAATGTATGTGAATTCATTATGAAAGGTAATAATCATATTACTTAAATAAGGCAACAGACCATATTGCCAAGAATATTGCCAACACAACTCACAGGGGTTTTTTTTTTTGAGGTTAATTGTGTGGCCATCACAATCCAAAAGACATCCTTTTAAGCTGAAGATAAGCTTAAAAACCGGATAAGTGCGCATAATGCAATGTAGCATAAGAAAGAAATTATTCTCTTTCCTATACAATTGTCAAAATTACATTTGACATCAAATTTGGCAAAAATTGCCTGTCCCTTTTTATTTAAAAAAAAAATAGTTAAAGGGAAACAAAAATCATTTGAAATATATATAGAGAACAATTTGACTACTCTACCATTACATGGTTGCAAAAGGGACAAAAATTAAATGAAAAGACCCGCCCCCTTTTTAAAAAAAAAAATTTAAAGTGAATTTAGAATTACATATTGGTTCAAGAAGGAAGACTAGAAGAAATGATATATAAAGTTAATTAAGAAAAATTTAGAAAGGTTAACTGTCCAGATAAAATTTAACTTTTAGTCCCAATGGGGTTTAATTTAGCGCACCACAGTTAATAAGTTAAGAATTACATTGAAACAGTTGAAGATTGGAAGCTACTTCCGGAGAAGAGATAATCTGGCATAGCCAAATAAATCTGTATCACAGTTTGTTAAGGTATGTCCATTTCAACAGAAGAGTAGGGGAAAATTGAATCAGAAAAGGCTTACATATCAGGTAAAGTTAGAAAACAGTGGAACCAAGAAATTATCTTTGTAGAAATGTCAATCAAACATCAAAGTGGACAGTGTATGCTGTAGAGGCTAATGAAGATGGAAGAGCCCGCTGTTGTAACTGGATCCGATGGTGTGGCTCCAGAGGGGCACCTTAGTTTGGAAAACAGGCAGGGTGCCCAGGCGCACATGCGGTAGGAGTACGGGCAGCCCTCAAGGGCTGCCCCACCTATGTAAGCGCCTCAAGAAGAGGCCCGTCCGCCCACCGGTGGGTTATCGATGTCGAGATGTTATTCATATCCCCTTCGATGACCTTACAGAGACGCTGAGATGATGTATAACGTCTCCGAAACGTAGCTGGGCCAAGCCGTGGCCACTCGAGTTGGAGGAAAGACCTAAGATGGAAGGCGCCTCTCCTCCAGATGGCTGAGGCTGGCGAATGAACACCAGCAGATTGTTGCTGACGGGCCAGCCAAAGCTCTCTGTTCATGAAGGCGATGGAAGTGGCTAGGTCCAGCTTATAAGCAGCACCGGTGGAGCAGTCCATCAGAAATCGCACGGACTGGATGGAAAAGACAGTCAGACCAAAGTGGGATGAAAGGCGATCCTAGATGGACCGTGCGAACGGGCACTCGAAAAACAAATGGACGATTGATTCAGGAGACCCACAAAACAGACAACCAGCAGAACCGACTACTCCCCACTGACGTAAACGCTGGAGAGTGTAGAATCCATGGTGCAGCAGACGCCATTGAAAATAAAAAACAGTCCGCTCGAAGGCAAAGGTCTTGATGGCCTGCGCAAGATGGCTGGCCATGGATACTCGGGGTGCCAACGCACGATGTCAGAAGACGCACCCCGGTCGGCCTGCTGGATGAACCAAGATAGACACAGGCTCCCCCAGTCTTGTGGGTCTACCTGACGTAAATCGAGAATAAAAGTTGCCAGGTCTCGCTGGATTCGATTGTAGAACCCAGAAGACCGTAGGTTGATAGTCACTGGCAGGTAAGTAGGAACTGGTAGCCTATTCACCTTAAAGAAGAAACGCAGGTGCAGGAACAGAAAATTGGCCCAGATGGGAGGGAGAAGGATTCCTGGATCAGAGCAGCCATTCTGGCCGCAACAAGGTAGCGCAGGATGTTAGGCAGGCCCAGGCCTCCTCCATCAAAGGGGATAAACAATAATTCCGCACGAACGGGGTGATGAACTTCTGCATATCCCCAAATACAGTCCACAACTGCACCATCCACTTTCTTCAAGAGCTCGAATAGGCATTTGGACGTCAATAAGGGCAAAATGTGCGTCTTGATGAACCTCGCCTTGACAAACATCAAGTTAGTAAAACGAAAGTTCTTGCCAAGGCGAGACAAACACTTATCAATAACTTGCTGCCAGTGATGAGAGTCCATATCTGGTAAAAAGGAGAAGACTTATCCCAGCACTGTAATTTGCTCACACCAGTTATTGGGAAGGATTGAAGATAGTCCACCTTCCCAATAGCGATGCCTTTAGACTTGACGAGATTGATGGAACTTCCCGTCGAAGTGCCAAAGAGGTCGAAGGATTCTTTATAGATGCCCAGGGAATATGCATCAGATACAAATAGCACTACATCATCAGCATATGCCAGCGTACGGATGTTGAAGGAAGCAGCTGGCAAATCATGCCCCCGGACATCTGGGTGGCGATGAAGAAATTGCAATAGTGGCTCCAAATAGAAAATGTATAAGAGGGAAGAGATGGGACACCCCTGCCTGACGCCTTTGGACAGTTGGTGCCATTAATCGCCACACTTGATGTGGCAGAAGCATATAGTGCTGAGATAATCGTAGATAATACGAAGAGGAAGATGGTGAAACACTCGGAAAAGAAACACGTGATTCACCTTGTCGAATGCCTTTTCCTGGTCAAGACTTAGCACAGAGAGAGTGTGACGACACACACATGCTTCCTCCATAACACATTTGATGGTAATCAGGTTGTCGGACATCCTGCGAGATGGAATGGAGCAGGATTGTCCCGGATCGAAGAACTCGTCGGCGAAGCATTTGCGTCGTTGTTGGAGCACACCAGTGAAGACCTAATAGTCTGTGTTAAGTAGAGTAATAGGCCTCCAGTGGGTGACAAATTCAAGATCCGGTACCTTGGGGAGCAAGATGATTCTCCCCGCGGTAAAGTCCGACGTAATGGAGGAAGGGTCCTTGAGAATGGAATTGAAAACTTGCACCAGGAATAGCCCAAGAAGTTTCCAAGTCGCATTATAGAACGAATACGGGATGCCATCTAATCCAGGGCTGGACTGATGACGGCCATCCATCGACAGAAACTTCTTGACTTCATCTTCGGAAAAGGGACGGGTAATTGACAGGTCAGCGTCAACAGTGAGAGGTCTACAGTCGACCGTCGAGAAGTAGACCCCTGAAGCTGCCGATCCATTGATAGAAATAGGGGTGAGAAAAAAAACAAAAAACAACTAAGATGCAAATCGTAGCATCGTTCTAGTAAATAGGTTAACAGTAAAATGAGATTCAAAACGTTTATATCTGTTAAATCTTCAGAACCATAGTTTATATACAATATACATAATTTATGTATGAAATAATTAATTAATTAAAAAATAAATGAAAACTCCATTTAATTAAAAGAAAAACTCCATTTTTATTTATTTTCGTTTAATTAAATGGAGTTTTTATTTATTTTTTAATTAATATACTTTATCACAACTCCTACTCTTATATAATTATGAAATACCGTAAATACTGTATTTAGCGCCGGACCTGAAATACCGGCCCGCCTGCATTAAGCGCCTGGGGATCCGCTGAATTTTTGCAAATAAGCGCCGGACCTTCAATAACCGTCCGGGCGCTTATTTTAGTTCATTTCGTGGATTTTTCTTCTCTTGCTGCTTTCTCACGGGAATGTTTGCTCTCCCAAATGACACTGCTAAACCGGAAATTAGATACCAGCATGATTGTCTTCTAATTTCTTGCTTTTAATTTTGGATTCAGTCAAGCAATATAGCTGATTAAAAATAAAAACTTCACAATTATAGCATCAATTTTAATCTCGCAACAGTAAAGTAGGCTGAAAACCATTCTATAGAGGCTACAGCCAAACAGTTTAGCACTGATCCTAACGAGAATGGAAAACACAGCAGGATACTTTAGAAAAAATGAAGGAGAAGGGTGAGAATTTTGCAAAATAGTATCCATCACAGTTGTGCAGAACTTTATAAGCGCCGGGCGCTTAATACAGTATTTACGGTAATGCGTAATAATTAATATATGCGAAAAAAATTATGCGTAATTCGCTAGCATATGAACTTATTCTAAACCAATGAGGATTTTAATTTATCGAATTTATTTATTTATTTATTTATTTATTTATTTATTTATTTATCTTAAAATTTAAATTTTTAAAGTCCTGAAAAGGACTGTTTAGAAGTAGGGGAATGTCACGGTGAATCGGAATCTTCTGTATGATAATCAGCTTCCCAAGTGTCCAAATCTTCCAAGTCTGCTCTGCCAAGCTAATCACTAAACGCTGAATCTTGGTTCCATAATTGATCTTCGCAAATTTTAGCATATTTGCATGTGAAAAAAACTTTCACCCCTATTCCACTCAGTGGACTGGCAGCATCTACCTCTTCATGGTAGTTGTTTTCTCATTTCTTCAGAGAGCTTTTTAGACGCTTCAGCATGTTTCACGCTTTCACGTTTTCTATCTTCATTACAAAATAAACAGGTTTTTTTTTTAAACCAAATAAGTCATGGATCACAAACCACTTTCATCACGTGCAAAGAAAATAGTGAGCTGTATGCGACTATTTTGAAGAGGGAAAGAATTTCAATAAGATGATCATCAATCCCAAGAAAGTGATACAACGAACAGCAATTGCTGCAGGAGTATCAGAAAAAACCGTCAAACAAATTCGAGTGGAAAAAAGAAACCTGGCCGACAGCATTAAATTTTCGTCACCCAAGAAAATTAGGAAATTGACCCCAAGAATAGATTTTGACGAATTCGATCAAGCTATCCTAAGAAAAATCCACGAGTTTTATACATTGAAAAAAGAAGTGCCCACAGTCAGCAAACTAGTTCTAGCGATGAAGGAAGCAACAGGTTTCGATGGAAAAGAAGACTTTTTGAGAAAAAAGATCAAGGAGTTGGGATTCAAATTTAGAAAATGTCAATCCAACAGATCTATCTTGATAGGGATCGAGATTCATCATCGTTCATGCGGGTGGAAAAAATGGCCTTGTCAAGAATTTTTAATGCCGGTCAAGAAAAATTCGATCATAATTTCTAAAGCCGGTCGAAAAACTGGAGATTATCATGACATGAATTCCACAAATTTCCGAAAGTGGGTTGAAGAAAAACTGATCCCTGGACTATCTGAACATTCTGCCGTGGTCATGGACAATACTCCATACCACAATGTTCAGTTAGCGAAAATACCAACCACTATGTCCAGAAAAGCAGAAATGGTAGACTGGCTTGAGAAACATCACATCCATTTTGACCCAACTTCACTGAAAGCCGAATTATTAGAAACAATTAAGAAACACCATCCGAAGAAAATTTACGCCATCGATAATTTTTTTGAGAAACATGGACATAGAGTGATCAGACTTCCGGGTTACCACCCAGATTTTAACCCAATAGAGTTGATCTGGAAACAAATGAAAGATTATGTGAACAATCGAAACATGTTGACGTTGACCGAAAATCAAGTTAATCAACTCTGTGAAAGAGCTGAAGAAATTCAGTTGGAGAAATCGGTGAACAACCATGGTCATAAGCATGCAGACATGCTGAAAGTTGCGAAGATCAATTTTGGAACCAAGATGGCTTGATCGAAACAGAGGTCGAACGTTTAGTGATTCAGCTTGGCAGTGCAGATTCGGAATACTCGAACACTTGGGAAGCTGAAGATTCAGGACTTTCAAAACTGTCTTGTTATCCAAAAGATTAGTTTCCATCATTTTCCAACAACTATTTGAAAAACTGATCTTCAAAATAAATTCAAAATTCAGTCTCGAGCAGTTCAAATTTTAGGAAAAGTGTTTACAAATTCGACGTCGAAATTGGACAACATCTGTAGACCTAAAAAGTGAATTTCATCATATTCAATTATTTATTATTTTTTTTGTCTGAAAACCTGTTTCAATTAAATAAATAATACATAATAAATAATAATATAATGATAATTTCAAAATTAAATAAATAAATTAAATAATTTCAAAATAATAATAATAATAAATAAATAATAAAATAATCTCATTTTCCTTTCAATTAAATAAATAATGAATTCAATTAATTAAGATCCTCACTGGGTTGGAATAAGCTCATAAGCTAGCGAGTTCAATATATAATAATAACGTTATTATAAACGGACTGATCTTTTTTCCGGAGCTCTAATATCCCGACTCTCTTAATGAAAATATAGGGGAAATATTAGAACATGAGAAATGACTCATAAATCCATACTACTCATATCCGAAGCTCTTATAAGAGGACTCTACTGTAATTTTTATTTATTCTGGTTATGTTTTTATGAACTTTTTTAATTATTATTATTATTAATATTATTTATATATAATAAAATACTTACTTACTTACTTACTTTTCAAACCCGCTTATCCGTTAGGGTCACGGGGGCAGCAGCCCTATGGAGGATCTCCAGCGATCGCGATCTTCCGCCATCAGGCGCATGTCCTCCCTGGTAATATCCAAGCGACTCGAACCCAGATTCTCCAGGTAGTCTAGCCACCTGGTTCTAGGCCGACCCCTTGGTCTCTTACCCACCGGCTTGGAAAATAACAACTGCCTAGGAAGACTAGTTTGCGGCATCCGAATCACGTGGCCATACCAGCGCAACTGAGACCTCTCAATGCGGAGAAGTAGCGGCTCAACACCTAAAGATTCCCTTATTGTATTGCTGTACACTCTATCTAGTAGGGTAACACCTGCAACACCTCTCAGAAATCTCATTTCGGCCGCTTGTACCCGCGATCGCACTCTTTCGGTCATTACCCAAGCCTCATGACCATAGGTGAGAATGGGGACAAAGATGGATTTGAAGACGGAGAGCTTAGCTTTGTTACTCAGCTCGCGTTTCGTTACCACGGATCGCCACAGTTCACATCTGACACAGCTTGCTGCACCGATCCGAGCATCCAATTCTTTCTCCTGCCGTCCATCACTCGTGAATGCAATCCCGAGATACTTGAATTTCTCCACCTGTCTCAATGATGCTCCACTAACATGGAGAGCGCACTGAGCAGGCTGTCTTGAAAGGACCAGAACCTCGGTTTTAGCCACACTGATCTTCATCCCAGCTTCTTCACATTTGGCTGCAAGCCGGTCTAGTGCATGCTGAAGGTTCGTGCGAGAAGACCCAAGGAGGACAAGGTCGTCAGCAAAGAGCAACCTCTCCACCAGGCAGTCGCCCACACAAACACGCTCATCGCCTCGGCTGCCCCTGTCTATCCAGTCCATAAAGATAATGAACAAGATGGGCGACAGTACGCACCCTTGGCGGAGTCCAACACCCACGGTGAACGGTCTTGACTTAATGCCATTTATCCGGACACACATCTCAGAGCTTTCGTACAGAGACATGATAGCAACCAGTAATTGCCCATCCACTCCATACTCTTGCAACACTTGCCAGAGCTTCTCCCGAGGAACTCTGTCATATGCTTTTTCGAGGTCCACAAAGCAAGCGTAGACCTCTTTTGCATACTCCCAGGATTTCTCAAAGATTTGCCTTAGAGCAAAGATGTGATCCGTCGTGCTTCGGCCAGGTCGGAAACCACACTGCTCCCCTGACAGTTTGGAGTCGACTATTTCCCGACTTCTCTTCTCCAGACACTTAGCGTACACTTTCCCAGGAATGCTGAGCAAAGAGATGCCTCGATAGTTGTTGCAATCTCTCTGGTCTCCCTTTTTGAAGATAGGGATCACAATTCCTGTCTGCCATTGCTTAGGGGCCTGTCCAGATATCCAAGCAACCTGACACACTCGAGTCAGCCACAGGATACCATCCTGATTTAAGGCCTTTAACATCTCGGACCGGATTTCATCATCACCTGCAGCTTTGCCAGTCTTCAGGGACTTAATTGCCCATCTGACTTCTGTTTCAGTGATACTACCATGACTATTCTCCGCTCCAAGGTGCATCTCGTATGTCTCAGTTGTTGTCGTCACCGGATTAAGAAGAGATGCAAAGTATTCCTTCCACCTATGCAATACACTCTCCTCCGTTTTCAGAAGCCTCCCATCTGAACTCTTAATAGTTTGTGATGAAAGAGACTTCTTTCCACGGAGGCGGCGCACGGTCTGCCAGAACACCTTGTTTGCCGAACCATAGTCTGCCTCCAATTTCTCCCCGAACTTCTCCCAGGTCTTGGCTTTAGCTGTTGATACTGTCTTTGCTGCTGCTTTTCGCGCCTCAGTGTACCGCACTCGGCTCGAAGTTGACTTATTTGCAAGCCATAGCAAATAGGCTTCCTTCTTTGCCTTGACAGCTTCTTGGACTTCACCGTTCCACCACGCAGTCCTTTTCTCACCGCCCTGCGCCACACTCAGCCGCTTACGACCACAGCACAATGCAGCCGAAGTAATCACAGCAGTTTTAAACAACTGCCACTCCTCTTCAACAGTACCACGATCACTGGGAAGTTCTTTGAAACTTGAAGATATGTTATCTGCAAAGGTCTTCCTCACAGCTCTATCCTCCAGTGCCTCCCATTTGATGCGCCAAGTTTGTCTGAACCTAGTATTTCGCTTGGTTGGCATGGATTCAGAGAACCGCAAAGTGCAGACAACAAGGTGGTGATCAGTTGATAGTTCTGCCCCTCTTCTCACACGAGTATCCAACACTGATCGGAATAAGTCAGCTGAAACAATTACAAAATCAATCAGTGACTTCTGGTCCATTGCATCCCTGTACCAGGTATACTTATGGACATCCCTGTGCTGGAAGAAGGTGTTTGTGATGGAAAGTCCATTGTTGCAACAGAGATCCAACAAGCACCTCCCATTCGCATTTAAATCGGGGTCACCATTCCTCCCAATCACGCCTTTCCACGTTTGGTCATCAGCCCCTACGTGTGCATTGAAGTCGCCCATCAGGATGACAGAATCTGCACTCCCTCTCCTGCTAAGAGCAGCATCAACTTCATCTAGAAAAAGTGGGTACTCTGTGACTGCATTCGGAGCATATGCAACGAATAGAGAGAGAGACCGTTTCCCTATCTGAAGTCTCAGGAGACACAGTCTTCCACCTAAGGGGGTCCAATCTGCAACATAATCTGCCAGCCGGGGACTTGTGAGTATCCCCACTCCCGCCTGGGCAGTCATTTTTATACGGTATTATAATTACGGTTCAGAAGGTTAAACAGATATAAACGTTTTGCATCTCCTTTTCTTAGAATGATGCTACCATTTGCTCTAAAGAAATCATTGTCACGTGCTTCATTTCCTATCAGTTGTTTTGTTTTTTTTTCTCCTTCAGTCGCGTGCATCTTGACACATCAGAAACCCTATCACCCCTATTTCTGTCAATGGACCGGCAGCTTCAGGGGTCTACTTCTCGACGGTCGACTGTAAGTGCCTCGATCCATTTCATCTGGCGTCGGATGGAAACACTGGGTGGCTAAAAAATGATGAAAAATGAGAGTGGAAAGCCGACAAGATGTCAGCGTCGGTTTCCACTGTCCCATTCTCCACCTCCAAATGATGGCAACTTTTCTTGTTGGCGCGACGCTTCTCCTCAGCAAACACAACTGACGAAATATTCCGAACGTCAGATGCCCAGGACAGTTTGGCCCTGAGAGCTGCGCCGGCGGCCCTGCGGATCATTAGAGCGTTGATCTCGCTCTTCACCTGGCGGATGTCATCAGCGTACTCCCCCTTCGGGATGGAACAGCGGAGGAGGCGCAGAATTTCTTGCAGCATGAGGAGATGGCGCCGATTGCGTCTAGCGGCGTCCAACCCAATCTTTCTAAAGAAACGACGGATCTTTGATTTAAAAGAAAGCCACGAAGCTAGCGACGAAGGCAGGTTGTGAAGATGTCTTTCCACAATCCGAACGAACATTCCCTTATATTTATCGATGTCAAGCAGAGAAACGTTCAGAAACCAATTGTTCGAAGTAGAGCCTGCAGAGGGAGCTGGGGATGGGGGGTTCCAAGACCACTTGATGGCACTGTGGTCAGAAAACGAGCATGGAATGACCTCCATGGAATCCGGAGCACCAGTCTACGAGAAAAAGGTCCAGCCTGGAAGACACAGAGGGCCCTTGATGAAAGGTGGACCCACATTGGCTGGAATGGGAAGAAGACGCTCACAGATCGAAAAGTGCATTCCGCTGGCACAACTGGTAGACACACCCGGACGAAAAGATGTCGTTCTCATCCGAATGGCAATTGAAGTCCCCAGCAACCACTACAGGCAAGAACGAATACAGGTAAAATTCAAGGTCTTCGAAGAACGTCCGCTTCTCTGCTGATAAACACGGGGCGTACACATTAAGCAATCGGAATTTCAGACCAGATAGCAGGAGGTCCAAAGAAATTGCCCTGCACTCTCAGTCAAAGACGCAGTTCGACACCACAATGGAGGGGTTGAAGATGGAGGCAACCCCCTGCCCATGTGGCGAAGATGAGGTGATGAAGAACTGCGCAGATGGATATTGACTGCGAAGGCCAGGGAGGTTAGCAAGCTGTTGAGAAGCAGCAAGCTTCCCCTCCTGAAGAAGGACATCTGGCCTGTACAGGGCAATGAAAGATGACAAAACGATAGCTTGAAGGACGAGCCCAGGGAACGAACGTTTAGGGAAAAGACCTTCACTGCAAATTTAAGCTGACTAGGGCTGACCTGTATCTGAAGGAGACTTGAGCCTCACGGACGAGGGAGGAGGCTCAGATATCTTTCGTCTAGGGGAACGAGCACATCCCGAAGAGGAAGAGGGGCTGCGATGATGACGGTCTACGCAGCTTTCTCGTTCAGATGAAGAGGACACAGGAATCCCGTCTCTCTTGCTACGATGACGCCGGGCCTTTTTCTTGCGAATGCTCTCAGGCGTCGCAAGAAAATCCCGCTGAGCTGGCACTGATGGCTTGGAGGTCCCAGCAGATGAAGAAATCTTCACAGGCGCAGGAGCACAGGCGATTCGCAGAGGCTGCGATGCTGATGAAAGCGCAGGTGGAGGAAGAGATGGGAATTCTTCCGCAGCAAACACCGACTCAGAGCACAACGAATCGTCTAAGATGACTTCTGCAGAGTGACAGCCCTCCAACATCGGGGAAACATCAGGCGAAGGTGGACGAGAAGGAACAGCCTCTCGAACCACACGAGGCCGAGGAAGGGGAGGCGGCATCTCCTTCCCAGGAGTCGTAGGAAGAGGCGACGATGATGGGGCCGTCTTCGATTTTCTTGGTGAGGAGGAAGTGACGATGGTGGGGCCGCCTTCGATATCCTCGGTGAAAGAGGAGGTGACGATGGTGGAGCCGTCTTCCATTTCCTCGGTGAAGGAGGAGGCGACGATGGCGGGGTCGCCTTCGATATCCTCGGTGTAAGACCAAGCATAGATGCTCTGCTAGGAACAGTTGACTTGGCCAGTGAAGTCATCATTGCTGGCTGCTGGGACGACATCCCTCGAGGTAGTGGCATTGGGGCTGCTGGTGGTGCACCTGTCCTCTCCGGGCACTGATGATATTTGCCCACGATTTTCTTACAGAAGTCGCACTTCTTCAGGAGAGCATCGCCGATTGGCTTTTTTTAGTGCCAATTAAAAGGTAGCCAACTTAACTACAGTACAATTGAGAAAGAAGCCTTGGCTATCAGACACTTTAGAAATATCATTTTAGGTTTTCCCGTTAGAATCCTATCAGATCATAAACCGCTGTCATTCATAAAAACAATATAAGGAACCAACCAAAGATTATTGAGATGGGCCACAGAAATAGAGGAATATAATCTAATAGTTTAACACATTAAGAGTAGTGAGAATTGTGTGGCGCATTTCTTATCACGCTCTCAAACATGTGATATTAATACATCGCAGATGACTGACCAGTCAGATTGGAAGGAGAAAGTCATTCAATCCCAGGTACTTGATCCTGCCCTTCAAAGATTAATTAAAAAGTGTAAGAGTGGAAAAAACTTCATTATTAAAAATGGAGTAGTCTACCTCAGGGGAATATCTTGACGTAGTAAAAAATTAAAATTATGGTTTGGGGAAGATGTCCGTCTAAAACTAATTGAAATGGCACACAGTTCTCGTCTTTATGGTCACAAAGGTACAAACAAAACATGGGAAATGATTAACTCAGAGTATTACTGGCCCATGATGTATAGGGATATATCTGAATATGTTAAGAATTGTATTAAATGTCAAAGATGCAAACTGCACAAAGGTAATGCGCCATTTCAGGAGGGTCTCAAGACAGCCTACCCTTTCCAGAAAGTTGCCGTCGATGTAATTGGATTGGTCCTTTATCAAGGACAGAGCGAGGTAATAAATATATTATGGTTTTTACACGATATCCTGAGGCCAAGATCATACCTGACCAATCGTTCGATACGATCGCTAGGGCCCTATGTGAAAAAATAATATGCTGATATGGTATTCCTAGGGAATTAATTAGTGATAGGGGAGCCAACTTTACGTCGGAGCTGATGCGTCTAGTTAATAGAGACCTTGGTATAAACCATCATTTTACAACTGCTTATCGTCCAACTTCCAACTACCTTGTTGAAAGGTCAAATAAAAACATCAGAGAAACCTTAAGAATATTATGTAACAATGATAAATTCCACTGGGATGTGCTTCTTGAAGCAGTCCTATTCTCTATATGCAGCAGCTCCAACAAAAGCACTGGTGAAACGCCCGCTTTCCTTTTATATGGATTTGATCCAACTCTGCCTATTTCTTGGGATCCTGAGGACAATGAAATTGTTGAGGTGGAAGACTATCGATCTGATCTGGTAGAGAGATTTGATGAAGCTAGAAAAATTGCCCAAGTCAGAAGTAATGAAAGAAGAAAAAGGAATATTGATCGAAATAATTCTAACAGAACGCTAAGAAAATTTAGGGTGGGAGATAAAGTTTGGTTACTTAAATTGGGTGGGGGTAAAAACAAATTGGGTTATCGTTATTTGGGAGCATTCAGAGTTATCAAACGAGTCTCCCAGGTCAATTACAGGATTGAAGGAATTCTGAAACATGATCAACAAATTGTCCATATCGATCGACTCAAGCCATGCTTCAGTAACACCACTCGTGGAAAGAGGACCATACGAACCCACAGGCAAAGAACTCCCACTTCTGAAGACGAGTCTGAAGATGATGAAATAGACCTGAGCCTAGACTACATCTGCCAACCACACCCAAGACGACCTCAAGCCACTATACCGATATCAGAGGAAGGCTAACTCCTACCGGAAGCAGAACCAGGTATCCCCATCGTGGATGACCAAACGTCCACCAAAGAAGATGAACCCACACCTGGACAACATGTAGACGTCTCTCGGAATCTTGAAGAAGATCAAGCAACTCCAGACAGTGAGCATCCTCGTCCACTGGAGCAGGCAACGTCCACACCAGAAGAGGAGCTGCCTACCACAAGTGAGGGAGACCATGAAGCAGACGAATCAACCAGACGATATGACCTCCGACCTAGACACAGGGTTGATTATTCGAGAGAGGATCATTCCTAGAAGGGGGAGAACTGTGACAGAATGTCAGTTAAAATTATTTTTTTTTGTCACGCTCCTCTTTGAAGCGATCTCCTCACCTTAAAAAAGACAGTGCGTCGAAAGAAACAATGTGCAATACGTTTTCTAAAAAGAAAAAACAATAAGAAAGGAACAATACCTGTAGTGTGACTCCTGTGAAGAACCTAATTCACTTCATAAACTTTCAGTGTAAAATTATCAACAGCAATGTTCCCTTGATGTTTCTATTGAGCGATCATCGTTAGCCCTATCGACTGCATCAGCTGCACATCTATTTCGAATGAGACATTTTCAATTTTCCCGCTAGAGGGCCTGATGAAGAGCGGACCGAATAGAGATCGCTATCAATCATCAAACAATGAGAGTTATCCAATCTTGTGCCGCACGTGTGTCAACCTCTGAATCCTACCGGCATGCTTTTCGACCAGGTAAAAGCATATAAATTAAGACAATCGAAAATTGTTTCTTTCCATCAGAAGACACACTACTCAGGAGGCACACTACTCATAGATGGTATCCTACTCTTTGGTGGTATAGATTGGAGACGGAACGTTATTTGAAGGCACATTCTCTTAAGATCAGTCTACAGCTATTTAGATCAGTTGAGGCTGCTGAATCGGATACTGCTGCTACTGTGCGACGATTCTACCACGTGACGGACGACGACGTACCTATTGCATCGGTGGATTCTCCAAGATAGATAGGACTAACAAGGTAGGACTTTTTTAAGTCTTCTTAAACTGAGTCGTTCTGAGTAGGTGAGTCCTTCTAAGGACGGCAAAACCCAGCACCACACCTGCGTCAACGAAATCCGCTGGCATCACTATTAAATATGCTGACGGTAAGGTGTTACCTTGTGATGTAGCGTATAAAGATGCGTGTAAGGATCCGAGATTTCTGGCATTTGACATTATCATTAACGGACAACTTGAGGCATTACGTGCGGATCTGAACAGTAAATATCTAGATTTAGAATCAAGGGTGGAAGCGCTGTCTAAAGATATTAGCAGTATAAATACAAATATTGTTAGTTTTAGAGAAGATGTAAAGCGTGCAAATTTAGAAACTACCAACGGCATTTACCAACCTTACCAATGCTATCAAGGAATTTATGGGCTCTCCCATTACGTCCGTTTCACCCATGTTAGTAGATAATGCTATCCCTTCATACGAGTGTAAAGAAGGTCCTGCAGGTCTGGGCGAGGTCAGCGACAGTAGCTCCTCATCAAGATCAAGCACAAAGAGGAGGCTTGATAATGACTCTGCTGACACTGATGGAGATGACTGGCGGACTGCACAGAATAAGAGGAACAAAGGAGGTGTCAGAATCGACAATGTTATGTCCACTTTTGATGTCAGCGCTAGTGCCTCTGTAGCCCTTCATGCTAACAAAGCCAAGAACAGTTCTTCTCATATTAATGTCACCCGTGAAAAGGGAGCAGTATACATCCCACCAATCATCGTTCGTCACCATGGGAAGTCAATAAAAGAAATTTTAGAGGAGATCAAAAAGCATGTGCCTCTTGAAAAAATTACCGCCCACACAGGTCGAAAGGACACCATAAAGATCAAGTGTCACGACGAGGAAAGTCATAAAATTCTTGTATCCGGAGTGAGAAGCAACGATGTGCTGAAGATCCAGCATCATCAACTGAAATCAGAAAAAACGCTCAAATACGTTGTCCGATATGTTGATACAACATACGAGCTGTAAGATTTTTGCGAAGACCTCAGGAAAGCAAACTATTTTCCAGAAAAAGCAATCAGGCTGAAAAAAGCAAATGGTGCAATAGAGATGCCAATGGTTTTGGTCTTACTAGAAAATAATGAACACAATAAGTCTTTTTTGAGTTTGAAGCGTGTCGGTCCTCTAGCTGTTATTGTTGAGTTATTTAGAGGCAACAAGAGGCCCTTACAGTGCTATAACTGTTTACAATTTGGCCACGTGTCCCAAGGTTGTACCGAATCGCCTCGATGTAATAAGTGCGCAGACGACCATCAGTCGAGGGATTGTACTAACATAAAAGGCAAAGACCCCCCAAAATGTATACGTTGTTCTGGTCAGCACACATCTAGCTACAGCAAGTGTCCCAAATATCCACAAGTCAAGAGGATCAAAAGCACAAAAGTGGTAGAGGGAAAGTCCTATGCTTCGGTCGCATCCAATCCTGCTGATACTAGTGATACACGTACGGTCGACCACAATCAATTGCGTGATATGTACAGGTTTCTAGGAAATTTGCTAAATCACTACAAGGATAGTGGAAAATCAGTGCCACAGACTGCCTCTCACGAATCTAGCAAATGACCATGGACAGACACCCATACAAGATCGTTAATCAAGGGAAACTCCGTTGCAATATTTGGAATGCGAGGGGAATCGCTCGCAAGCGCATCGAGTTTTACAATTTCCTTACAAATTGGAATGTCGATGTCGCCTTCGTGTGCGAGACGCACCTGAAATCTACTCAAGTCTTCACCTTACCTGGATATAGTGTTTATCGCAAGGATCGGCCACTGGGTAAATATTCCAGCCACGCTTTTGGCGGAGCAGCGATAATTGTAAAGGACGGCATTGATCATCGTGAGTCTGTCACACAAGACTTTGTGGGAATGGAAGCAGTCTCCGTGATTATAAACGATGTGGACGCAGGTGAAATCAAGTTTATCTGTTTATATAACCCACCTAAGCACAAGCTTGATCCTTGCGAACTTTACGAGCTACTGTCTGAGTCCACTCCGGTTGTTATTGGGGGCGACTTGAATGCCAAGCACCACGCGTGGAACTCCAAATGCCCCAATCAAAACGGCAATATATTATATGGATACACGTTAAACGAGATTGACACCTTCGTTGCTGGTCCCCTTGATGACACATACTACTGCGACCACTCTCCTGTTAGCGACGTGTTGGATATTGCAGTTTTTAAAGGTTTCCTCAAGCCCTATAATATGTTCACAGTTGACGACTTATCCTCTGACCACCGTCCAGTGATGCTTATTTTTGAAGGTCTAAACATCGATAAAAAGATTGTGCTCCGCTCTAAACAGGACTGGAAACTCTTTAGGGATATTCTTAGGGAAAATAGCATTCCTTACAAGGAGGTTATTGATAAGGAGGATATCAATAGTAACATTAATGCAATCACCCGTGTTGTCAACGATGCCACTACTTCCAGTACCTCTACTATCGATCGTAAGCGTCCTGAACACCTCGACCTGCCTCTGTATATCAGGCGTCTTATTCTCGAAAGAAACTCTTACAGAAGATTATGGCAGCGTAAGCGACTTCCCTTCTTCAAGACTAAGTACAACCGGCTTTCTCGCAAGGTGCAGGAGGAGGTTAAAGCACTACGAAATCAAAGGTGGACCGATAAACTGAAATCCTTGACTATCCAGGACAACTCTCTCTGGGGAACTGTGAGAGCCTTAAAAGGTAACAGACCAATTCAATTGCCGCCACTGCTTGCAGGCAATGGCAACGTTGTCACCAGCGACGGGGATAAGGCACAATTGATCGCTGATTCCCTGAAAAGTCAATTTACCACGCCTGGTGAGACAAACTTGGACAGCCTCCAAAACACTCAGATAGTTAACGATGGGTGTATCGCTTACCAGTACCTTCATCGTGTTCCCACCCCTACGGAAGCCATTAGTGCCCAAGAAATCTCCGACGTCATCAAGCGACTTAAAACCAAGAAAGCAGCAGGTATTGATTCCATTACAAACAGTGCGCTCAAGAACTTGCCTTCTAATATTGTCTCGTTCATTACCAAAGCCATGAATGACTGCTGGAGACATGGTTACTTCCCCGACCAATGGAAAGAGTCCGTCATAGTTACCATACAAAAGCCTGGCCTAAACCCTGCTCTTGCTGTCAGCTACAGGCCCATAAGCTTGCTACCTGTGCTGTCAAAAGTTTTCGAACGCATCATTCTGAAGAGGTTTGACGAATTCCGTTTTACAAACAATCTCGTTCGTGATGAGCAATTTGGCTTTCGCCCAGGTCACTCCTGTCAACTTCAGATCTGGCGTCTTGTTGCAGATCTAAACACTCCGCTTAACTGTGCCAAGTACGGTGGTCTTGTCTTTTTGGATGTCCGTAAAGCTTTTGATCAGGTTTGGCACAATGGCCTCATATACAAGATGATTACTTGCGGTTTTTCGGATGAACTCATTACCTTGATCAGTTCCTTTCTGTCAAACAGGACTTTTCGTGTCAAGGTTGGATGCTCCATGTCTAATCCTTGTGACGTCAATGCTGGTGTTCCGCAGGGTTCTGTCTTGGGCCCTGCACTGTTCAAATTTTTCATCCATGACTTCCCAACTTTTACTAACTGCAAGCTATATCTGTTCGCTGACGACGCGGCCATCATGTCTACTGACCGCAATCCCGCTCACGTCATATCACGGTTACAAAAAGAGAAACGCTCATGGTTTTTGTTGTCTGCACCATGTTATATTGTAGAAATGAAATACAACTTGAAGTAACATTAACACATTGACATTTATTACTGCAGGATCGTGGCACTGTAATTAAAAATAATTTTATTTCTGAATGCAGTATACAATGTGCTGTTTATTTAAAATAAATATTAAAATATCTGTGATCCGACAATCGACAATCGCACAGTGTAGTGAAAAAGAAAGACGCGAGTGGTCCAGGAGCCAAGCTCACTTTG
>JAHWFO010062738.1:1789725-1800532 GCA_023313115.1 Rhysida immarginata | reverse complement strand
CCAGACTACTGGAAGATGTGATAATCTTATTTCTCCTTGTATTTTTTTTTATTTCGTTTGTTTTTTGTTTCTGACAATCGTCAATCTTACTTTCTTTTTTGTATAATGTGGAAGACCGCTTGGGTTGGTTAGGCTTCTTGACTACCTCAGTGTATTTCCTTTGGAGTTTATTCGGGTTAGATGAGCTTTGTGAAAGCGCTGCTTTCGTCCCATCCTAACGAATGTACACTTCACTGTTCGATTGTCGATTACAATTTTAGAAAAGTTGTTTCAGTAAATTTTTTAAAACCTTTATAAAATGTATAGAAGTTTTTGAAATAGATAAGATAAACTATGGTTAGATAAAGATAAAAGATGACATAATTGAAAGTTTATATAGATAAGATAAAAGATGAAAACTTTTCATCTAAGATAATTATCTAGATAGGTCCCAACACTGGTGCTACCGAACGCCATTGTCACCAAATGCAATCAGAAATTTTCAATGGAGATATTTTTTGTCAGTTGGCAATTAGAGTGACTGCTTCGTTTTATGATTACTATGACATAAAAATAGTTTTTTCTCCATGTAATACTGCTAAAATGTGGAAGTATATTGCTTCTGAAAAAGAATTTGCACAGAAAAATTTAATCAAAACGAAAAACAGAAATAAACTGAAAATAAGCCATCTTTAATATCTGAAGAATATAAAACAATAGTAGACCAGAATTGGTGAATTAAGATTTTGAAAAGGCATATGAAATTTGGAAATCAAAACCTTGATGATTTACATAGATTTCTTTTATGACTTTTTAAAGTGGTATATTATGCTTAATATTGTATGCAGACATATTAAAAAGATTCATTTATATTTCAATGAGTGTGTAGAAATTTTATTCTTAAGATTTTAGATATTATTAATTTAAACTAGTTAACATGTTAAAAATAAAATGACAACTACAAATTTCAGTTTAAATCTTGAGTTATGATGAATAAAAATTGATGATAATTCCCAACAATGGTTCTACAATTATGGCGATAAAACAATTTTTTTGGCGACTAGATTGGCGAAAGATTTCGAAATTCAGAGCAACCCCTGCTTACCTAATACTTATTTGTTCAGAACACACTTACCCTTACTGATAATCTTTCCTCCTTCCACACAAATGATTTCCACTGCCTCATCATCACTAACCTGTAATATCCCTATCCCAAACACTTTTTCCATCCTGGAATGCTTTCTTGGTTCATCTTCTTTCCCTGTCCCCAACTCCATCGACCTCCTCACTATCCTCTCGGTCATATCTAACCAGAACTACTTCACCTTTAATAATTCCTTCTACTCTCAACTCTCTGGACTAGTACTGGGCTTCCCTCTCAGCAGCTTTCTCTCTGAAGTCTATCTCCAAAACCTAGTACTTACCTTTGTCCACCCTTCCTTTTTAATTCCACTATCATCTCTTACCACCGTTACGTTGATAATATCCTAATAATATTTGATTCCTGGACTACCTTCCCTGCTGCTATCTGTTTACCTAACACATTTTCTAACCTAATCCACCATTCTTCATCACACCCTCCTTCCCATAAACTTGCTTCCCTCCATTTCCTCATAGATCGTGCTCTCAAGCTACATCTCAACCCTTCTTCTCGTTCCTCTGAATTCCGCATTATCCGCTCCCTTGCCCATACCAGCCAACCTATGGAGAATGAAATTCGTACGTTTACTCAAAAATGTACCAGGAACACTTTATATTTTATGTTCAAGCGGAAAGCCAGGCATGTGACCAGTCGATCTGGGGTGCAATTTCTTCACTAATACGCTAATGAAATCAGTTTCCCTATACCTCTATTCATTTTCGAGTTATAGCTTGTTCTATGCTATTAATCATAAATAGATCCTGAAAATATTTAAGTTACACTATTCAGATCACTCCAGAGCCTGTTCTGCTGATCGAATTTTGATGAAACTTGGAATACTTTTTATATACCTTAAGGAAGAGATTTTTTTTCCAATAAAAAATTATTAAAATTTTGACCACTACGTGAAAAAGTGGCGCATAAATTTTGACATCACCGAACAAGCAAATTCGAATGGAAATCACGTTTTTGGTCAAAAATGTGAAGTTTCACCAAACGAATAAAGCCGAATCGCTGTACTTTATAATCCAATTTTATTGATTAGAATACTAAAGTGCATGACAATAAACCGACGCAATATATTATCACGTGTTCGTTACAACACACAATTGAAATGCGAATTCGCAATAAAGTTTCCTTATGATGTACAGAAACTCCTGTACAGAAGTCATTGAGTACACTGCAACACCATGCAGGAAAGTTATAGTCACTCCTACATAATGCAGTTACTCTCAACAACAATTGCCACACCAGGAAACCTATAGTCACTCCATTCCAGCAGGACAATGTCTACCATCAGCACAGGTACGATGGCAGATATCCTTTCTTCTTTGGCCTACACGTTGTCGCCTATTGAACATGTATGGGATAATGGACACTGGGCGAGTAGCTCGTCAAGATCCTCCAATTCCAATCAACAGTGGTGTAGCGTAGAAGCAACTGCACAGGAATACATCCGCAACCTCTTTGATTCGATGTATGCTTCGTGCTCGCGGGAGCTTCACAAGACACTCACTTACGTATATTTTTCAGTGGCAATTTTCAGAAACCACTAGTGCACTTTATTTTATTTCGAGACATTTCCCAAGTTTCTTGACATTAATTATCAAGATATCACAGCATGCAACAATTCAATTCATGGTCGGCAACCGTACGTCGCTTGCACGGGTAATTGCCATATTGTTTTCCACGCCAAATGTATCAACGTGGCTAAAGACAACGCTATTCCAGCTGTGACGGAGACAACCTCACCAGCATGGAAGTCATCGAGGACATCCACGAGCAAAATTTCGCCTCTTCATGCCCGCTCTCGTTGGATCTAATATGAAGAAAGGAAGCGTCATAAGAGCGTGCAACTTCAATAAAAAGGATAAAAAGTTGTTCTTCTCTCATTTTCAGCCGACTGTTACAGTTAAACTTCTCTGTGATTTTGCCGCCGATTCCAGTGTATTAAGCTGAAAACGAGGTTCCACACTTACATGTCTTTTGTCTTCTTTTTAAGTGATTACGACTTCAATCTTCGTTTTGACCCTTCTTTTTGGCCTGAGGGTGTGTTTTTGTCCTTGTTCATTGGCAAACTGCATGATAGTCAAATCGACTCGTCGAATGGGGATGATCGAATTCTGGAGAATTCTCCTATGTTCGATCAGACTGCAGTTAATAGCCAGGAGAAGGCCATTCATATCCGAAATGATTAAAGGTATATACTATTAGAATATGAGCGGCCTGCGTGCAAAAAATTGCTCAGCTTTTTTGACTTTGTCCAGAAAAACCACATTTGTTGTATTGCCTTACGGAAACTTGGCTGAATGAGTCCATCTCCGACTTCACTGCTATTTGGAGACTGCTTCAATGTTTTTAGACGTGATCGTACTTGTAAGGAAGGTGGAGGTGGCATACTCATAGCCATACCTATTGAGTTCAGAGCGAATAACTGCAGGCCGAGCACCAGCGTCAAACAGGTGGATTTAATCAGCCTCAAGATCTTATATCATCGGCGTTTAGGATGCACGGCCTCACTAATCATCATATTGAACGTCTACAATCCACCTCTATTATCTAACGAGGATTTTGAAGTTCTGCTTGAAGAAATCTCCGCTAATATTATTTGATCACATTCCGATTGTGTTATTGTTGGTGATTTTAACTTCTCCAGAGGTGAGCCAGCGCACCAATCATATTACTGTAAGCAGAGAAATTTAATTGTTAATAGTTGGCTAAGTGACTTAGACCTCGACAAGGTTAATTCCATAAGTAATATGTACGGCAGTAATTTGGACAAGGTTTATACTAACATTGATTTGACCGTAATTAGAGCGGAGAAGGCCATGGTAGCTCCTGATGACTACTATCATCCCCCCCCCCCCTCTTTCTATGTCTGCAGGCTGCATTGGAGAAAGAAGGTCGCCTAAAAGAAGCCGATTATAATATTTGCCAGGGTGATTTCACGAACTTTTATCATACAGCATCCAGCAGCGATTGGAACAGCATCTCGGCATCTAATGATGTCAACAGTATCTGGGAGGGCATCACAGATACGATTAGGGTTGCTGTACACAATACTTTTCCAACGTTCAGGAAGCCCGATCGTAACAGACATCGCCTGGTAGGGACTGGGAAAACTCCGTTGTTTCCGCATTGGATCTTGGACCCTACTAAAGATGCCTGGCGTATCAAACAATGCAGGCACAAGATATTCAAAATATCAAGGTCAACTCAAGACTATGATGCAATTGCAGAGGCTAGAAGACTGTTTATGATGAAATGGATGCTGATCGGCAAACCTATTTTAAATCTTTGGAAGATCTGACTCGTTCTAATCCTAGTGCTTTTTGGGATATTTCACAGAAGTGTCTCAACTTGAGCAAAACAAAATCCACCCAGATTGACAATGCAGAGCTATTTAAACTGGCTAAAACTTTTCCGCTACGATGGACAACGCTGAGACGCTTGACACGATCGTCATTAACCTCACCGAATGTTGGCAGCATATCAGCACCACATATTGGTTGCAGGCAGTGTCCACTAAACAAATTTTTGATCGATCTAAAAAAGCTTTCAGCATCCAAAGCTTGCACCAGATTTCATCTTAAGGGATGTTTAATAGGCATGACTCTGCCCCTCATGCATTTGTTCAATACTAATTTGACCACTGGATGTTATTCGACCGCTTGGAAGAGGGTGCTCATTCATCCCATTACGAAGAAAGCTGAGTCGTTTGCCCAAAAGGTCTTTAGGCTCATTACTCTCATTCCTTTTCCAGTTAAGCTACTCGAGTCACTGGTAGATGATCAACTGATGCAATATGCAGAGCCCTAAGAGAAGTACACAGTCCAATCTTGCAACATTTATGCATTATGTTACCCGTCATTTGGACAATCGGAAGCAGGTCGATGCCCTTTTCCTGGACTTTCCAAAAGCCTTCGATAAGGTAAACATCTCCCTGCTGCTCAAAAACTTAACCCCCATAGTTTAACCAAATGGGCTTTAGATTGGTTTAGATCCATGCTCAGAGACGGAAGTTTCAGTATGCATTTTCATGCTCAACCGAGTCCTTCTTTTTCCATCAGAAGCGGGGCCCCTCAGGGTTCTCCACTCGGTCCCCTGCTGTTCAACATTTTCGTCGACGACCTCCCGCATGCGCTGGCATCCTCTCAATCCAGATTACTGCTGGATGCAGGCGATGTTAAATTGTATCATGTTATAGAAGGACGAAATGATAGAAGGAACGAGCGCACTACTCTCGTGATAGGGCACACTACTCTTGCGGCAGGGCGCACTAAAATAGGCTAGCAGGAGCACTGGTTTAGTAGTGGTTTTGTTTATTCTTTTTTAATTGTTTAGATATGTATTATTTTGTAATTTATTTTATTTTTCTCTATTTTTATCTATCTAATAATTTTCTTTTCGTTTGTTCACTTCAATTTAATCCGGATACATCACCAGTATATGTTGTAACCTTTTGATTGGCTGATGTCACCCTTATTTACGTCAGCCAATCAGAAATCTCCAGGTATTATATCATTGTCGTTTATTGCGTTCATTATGTAGGGGCTGCTAGCCTATTTCTTTTGTACCGTGAAGAAGGCGGGAATAAAGCCAAAACTAGTTGTTTTTTTTGTTTGTTTTTTTTAACATAAATCATATTGCCAGTATCTGGTTGCTTAACAATCTACTTAGCGTTTTTCATCGCAGAATTATGGTACTTTCTCTTTTACCCGATTTTAATATTCATTCATTTAGAAAGACACGCAGGGCTTATGTAATCAGATGGAATTCACATATTGCACGCATTAACACCATGAATAAATTAATCCAGAATCATTGTGATCATTTTAAGGACTTCATGTTCAATTTTTTCATTTTCAAGGACAAGTACCACTTAAAAAGTAATTTTTGTCTAAATAATCTAGAGAGAAAATAAATTAATGTAGTAATATTAAAAATTGCCAAAAATGTCTCAAAATATATAAAAACTGCGTTTATATACGTATTTCGTAAAATCCGTCGCGCTCCATTTTGAATCCCCGTGATGTCATCGGCCTGCTGAAATGAGAGCTGTAGCTCCTTTTAGTATTGTAGGAGGTATACGATATGGCCAAGTGCAGCTCAGATAGCAGTTCTGAATTCTCTTCAAGCGACAAAAATTTCGATGGAGATTTTCAAAACTATTCTAAGAATTATTTGAAAATCGTGAAATTAGACCATACCAATTGGAGCCGCTAATAAAAAGATTTGCCAGTTGAACTTCTAGGCAATTGCCATGATAGGGAAAACGCCCCTCCCACATCGCCTAATATTCATAATTTCTATGATTTTTAGACAGTTATCTCATTTTTATTATTTATAGCATATTTACATTTATTCCTACTGCATTTTTATTAATTCGTCATTTATTCTTACTTAGTTTTCTTTATCTGTTTATCAATAAAATTTGAATTTCCTTACAAAAAAAGTCTTTGATTATTTTTTCAGTAATAAAGCATTTTGGATTCTGTTTCTTAAATAAATATACAATTTGGGAT
Source organism: Rhysida immarginata (assembly GCA_023313115.1). Lineage (NCBI taxonomy): Eukaryota > Metazoa > Arthropoda > Chilopoda > Scolopendromorpha > Scolopendridae > Rhysida > Rhysida immarginata. Next base: position 1,793,887 of record JAHWFO010062738.1, on the reverse strand, counting down.
TTTTCGTACGAAAATTAAAAAACACGAAAACTAAATAATTTAAGTGGCAATTTCATATTTGCTCATGATTATTTTTTGTTTTCGTCAAACAAGTTGCGCTGTAAACCGACTTTTTATTTTTACGAAACGAAAATTTGTTTCCCTTGCAGCATTCTTCCAGTCGATTCGAAAGTTAGTTTTCAACATTTTAGAATAGATATTTTATCAACATTTGGCTTAAGCTACTGCAGTAGGTAATTCATGTTTATTCAATAGGGGCATTTGTGCTGTCGAAATGTATTGTACGTTCAAGTTGTTTTTTCGCTCATTATGAATCGGGGAGTTGATGCGCAGATAAATGCGCAATCAATTCGTCATACGCAAATTGCACACGAAATTCCCTACGAAAATCTTGAAAATTCCGTTACATAAGTGGATAAACGAAAATGAAAAATTTTTAAATATCGTTTTAATTTTTCGTTTTCGTATCTTTTTGATTTCGTACGAAATATCGACAACTGTCTAATAACAGGCAGTATTTATTTGGATTATAGCATAGCGAGTTTTGAATACAGATACAACATTTTTTTTTGCTTTTTTTTTTTTGTTTTGCTTGAACAATTACACATATCGGATAAAAGTGGTGGTTTTGAATAGTTTCTTATCCTATTTTTTCTTTGGTAAACAATTGGATCGACCTCATATTCACTACTTTCAAAATGAACTGAGTTGCTTTTGCCGGGATTCCATTTATCTGTCCGACAAAAATCTATCCATTGCTTTTTTATTACTTTTTGAGTAGAAAAGGGTGAAGCATAATTGTTACACACGAATACCAAACGAAGTTTATAAGGCATGGTCAAATCGATGTCAGATATTCGTGAGCACGGTTTCAAAATTCATTCAATGTCATTCATATAACGTCTCCTTAGTCGTGAATTCACTAACCTAAGCTACACACATTTCACTCAACATTCCTTTACACAGATGTCATTAAATGAATTAAAATGGCCAAGGTAATATTTAGAAACTCTTTCTTGTAAGTCGCTCACTGTCGTATTTTGCCGTTTTCATCGCAGATTTTTAAGGAATATGATGATTTTTATAGAAAATTATTAATGAAAGTGTACTATAAACGTCATGAACTAACAAAATTTAAATTAAAAAGAGTATGTAAATTTTAGTGGTATTGTCCTTTAACTAAATTTGCTTTTTTTTTTTTTTTTTTTTTTTTTTTTTTTTTTTTTTTTTTTTTTTGCTTTTTTCTGTCTCTTTTCTCTCTTTTTTTCTTCCTCTTTGACTTCCCTTTCCTTTTTTTTCTTTCGTTCGTTTGTACACTTTGTAAATAAATACAAGCTCATTTATTATTATATTAAATATTATAATTATTATTTTTTATCTTATTATGATTATTTTTTTTTTATTTGTACTGATGATTCTGACATAGTTTGGCCTTGATATTAACCTCCTCTGTATTTCACTTATATTTGTCTAACTGCATTTGTCGTTATCTTTAGTTATATTTCCAATTATTATTTTCATTTTTTTTCTTTTTTTTTTGTTTAAAGCTTGTTTTTTTTTTGGCGTAGTTTTCAATTCATTGATCCTGACAACGTTTTTACTGTTTAAGTTTTCTCTAACTGACTTGGCTTTGTTAGCCAATTTTTCTTTTTTTTTCCCTTAATTTTATATGTTAATCAACAACCCTGTTTTGGGCTCTGGCCTATTGGGAGCAACACGGGATTTTTTCCCCTCTGGTTTCATCTGAAGGGGTCTTCCCTGTATATTTGAAAAAAATAAATGGCATTATTTTCGGATATCTCCTCGTAGCATAAGAATAAAACAATTTACAAAAAAAAAAAAAAAAAATAACATGGTATACATCAAATGATAGTGAATCAAGATTTCTGATGATTAGGATGGCAAGGAACGGCAACCTTTGATTCTTTTCCAACTCAAAAGTGAATTGAAACGATGGAAAATAACTATTAATATGTTGGACAAAAGTATTGACATTGGTGCTAAAAATTGTGAAGACATCGTCAACATATCTGAACCAATAATCGGAAAAGTAAAAACCGGAAGCCTTCAGGATATCCTCGAAACTTTTTAGAAATATTTCAGCCAAAATAGGGCTAAGGCAAGAGCCCATCGGTGTACCGCCCACCATTTTGTAAACCTTCCCGTTGTATTTAAAAATATTATTATCGGTACATAACCTCGTTAGACTTAAACATTCGTCGCATTTGTTTTTAGAAACTTTGTTCTTTTTCAAAATATTAGTTAAAAAGTTAATAGTTTCAGGTATAGGGATGCTAGGGAAACAAGGAAACAATATCGAAGGATACCAAAATTTCTCCATTCTTAATGACCTTGTTTTTCAATTTGTTTACTAATTCAATACTATTACTAACCGAACTATCGAAATTCGACAATTTTAAAGTTTTTAAATATCCTGCTAGAAATTTTGAAAGTTGGTAAGTGGGAGAGTCAATATTTGACACATTCGGACGCATTTTGTTTCCAGGTTTGTGTATCTTAGGGAGAGCATATAACCTAGGTGAAGTCGGGTTGCTAATAATGAGCGAAGAGGCAGAGTTTGGGGGAATGAGATTAGGGCTATTCTTGACTGTCTCCCTGACTTCCCTGACTAGTGTTGTTAAAGGATTTTTTTTAGTAACAACCTCGAACGGGCCTTCGGCGATTAAAGCGTCCACTCTAGCGAAATAATCACTTAAAATGACAGTACTATTTCACTTATCCCTTTTAAGGAAGAAACAATCTTTTTCCTTCAGAGTTTTAATTGTTGCGAAATAGCGGTGAACGTTGTTTTGTACTTAATAAATTTCCAAATTTTGGGACAAGATTTTGGTGCTTTGGAGGTATACCAGAAACCTACTAACGGCTTGAATTACATACCAAGCGATTCCAGCCACTCCTGGAATCAAAAAATATCTGTAACATATCGTGTTGCCACCAGACGGTGCACCTAATCTTTTCCCTTGTTGCCATGCGACCATCACACTCTCGGACAGACTCTCGATCATCCTTCATGTAAAAAACGTTATGTCTTTCTCTACCTATTATGTATTCTAATATTCACTATGATAATGAAACCTTTATATTATCTACCATACCTGGTATGTTGATTCATCTCATTACACAACAATTGGCGATGAGGGTGGGATGTAAATCTGTGCCCTGTGGCGTGGGGGGGGGAGGGGGGGGGGACGAAAGGTACCCCCAACAACAAAGAACCAAGCCCACGCGCGCCAGGAGCGGGTTTTTAATGACTCGCGGAGGGGAGGTGGTTGACTAGCCAAAGAACAGGCGTGCGGTGGAAACAAGACAGCAATATTTAATTTGCATATTAATACAAGTTAATTACAATGAATACATAAATAAATGGGGCCCCTATAAACAAAATTGATAATCACAGAAAATAGTGAACCATTTGTAATTCACGAGCTATTCAAAAAACTTTGCAAATATGCATCATCATCTGAAAAACTCTGTTCTAATCAAACAACCTAAGGTACCCAATACATGATTCCATGGCATGTCTCAAATGCAACTCATGCGCTTCAACTGCGTTGCGTTGTACAAAAGTACGCTTAATAAGCTTTCACATCGGAATACAGGAACGCATGGAAAGCGTCACGCTTCCCTTTTTCTATGCAAATTTCTGCTCAGGGGCTTCTTTAAAACGAAGTCTCCTGAATAACGGGAGGGGAGGAGAGCAGTAACCCCGATTAGCAGCTAATGTACGCACAAATATACTTCCTGTACCCCTCGCTTTGGTAACCTTTGCTTCCTATGCTTTACAACACAAACGGCAGCTGTTAACGACCATGCCCCTGTAACATAACTCTCATGCATTGGCAACCAATCATTTAAACCAAAATAGAATAAATATTAACATGACTTAAAGGTCATAACTCAAGAAAATTGACTTTCTGGTTGGCATCAGACAACCAACAACTCATGCGAACTTGGAAAGTTAGGTCTCTTCGCTCTAATAGCGATGGCACCAATCACGTGACCTTCGTTCGTTCGGGACGATTAGAAGCGCAAAACGCACAACTGGGGGGGGGGGGGGGGGGGGGAAGACAAAAACAAAACATATCGTTATAACAATGTATATCAGTTAGACAAGGAGGAATAAATGGAGAGATCTCACCAA
>JAHWFO010062738.1:1752894-1789625 GCA_023313115.1 Rhysida immarginata | reverse complement strand
CCCCCCCATCGGACCTATTCCATACGTCTCGTTATAACTATGTATATCAGTTAGACAAAGAGGAATAAATGGAGAGATCTCACCAATCACAAGTTGCATCCAACGACGATTTTCTTAACTTAGTAGGAACTCCATTAATGTGAAAAAACGGACTGCGTTCCATTTCCTCTATAGTAATGCTCGCTGGCGACGAAACTTCCTTAATAGCTGTCCGTTCAGCATAAAAGACTCGTTGCGAACATTTTTATTGAACACAAACGGTGAAATACCGTTTTCTTCATAATTCTTTATAAAAACAAACAGAAAAACTGCGGAGCGTCAAACACAGCGCGTCGGCCGTCTTCTTTCGAGCTTCCCTGCGCAACAACGCACACGCTCTCTCGCAACAAAAGAACAACGCTCATTTTTTTATTATTAGGAGCGGGTTTCTGGAAAAAGCCATAACAACCGTGGCCAACAAAGCTCAACATCAGCCGTAATTGTTACCTCTTTTCCCATTATTAGACTTATAAATGCTACATGATAACAAACACACATTTTCCCAACAAACAATAACAGATCTACTACCACGAACCCTCCATTAACAACACACACGCACACGCAACTAATTTCAACTCTTTAATCCAACTTCCATATTTTACAACGCAACAAACCACACCTACACATTTACTACAATACCACTACATCCACCCAACAACAGGAACACCATAACTCGCAACGAAAAAAAAAAAACACACACACACTGACCCAGTCACACACGTCCCACCAAAAAACACAAAAGAACAAAGTTCTTTCACCTGACAGCTACTTACCTAACACGCATACAACACTTCACAAAGACTATCTTTTATTCCGCTAACACGCACACTCCAGACAGGTCCTTAAATGGGATGATTAACCAGGTTGGCTTTTCTGCATTATCACTGTTTGCTCGACCCTGCTTTCCCTTCATATTGCGAGCAACCTTCCTAAACGCATCATTAGCACAACGCCCTCGACATGGTTCCTCTCTACCTGACCCATTTTGTGACTTAGGGCCGACGACCTTATCGCCCTTGCGACTAACAGGTGTCTTACTTCTACCTCCAGTTCCTTCTCAGTTTGTACGGCTACCGCCGCCATGTCTGCGCGTTTGCACTCAACGCATACTTCAACCATTACTTTACTAACCCCCTCTCCTTCTGTGCCTGTCGCAACCTCTCTGGTAGCAGGCCTTTGAGCATGCTCTAGTTCTTTCATTGCTACATTCTGATCCACCTTCCGTACTCTGTTTTTGAATATGACCCGTGTGTCCCGAAATCTAAGGCCTTTAATCCTGACTTTGTTCCCGGACAACACCAGCAGTACCTTGAATGGTCCAAACCAGGCCCCCTGCAAATTCCCAGTACAGGCCACCACTATCTGCATGTTCGGGCTGATTGTCACACTATTTATATCACTATTTCTCCTCAGCCTTTCTGAGTTCTTATACGCCTGCCACTCAATGCCTTGTCCACAATTTTCCCTTTTTTCCTCGCATCTGACCTCATAGTCACCACCATTCATAATTGCGACTGTCGCGCATGTGAATGCGATCCCATCCAGGACGTCCGTTCCTAATATCCCATCGTAGGGCCTATCCGAAAATGAATGTAGCAAAAAGTCGCATTTGGGCACAGCCCTACCACGGATTTTAATATCAAGGGTGGCTGCTTGTCTGATATGAATACACCCACCATTGACTCCACGAACAACTATGTCCACATCATGAATGGGGGCAAGTAGTAGCTGGTGACAGAGTTCAATATCCAGGAATGAAACCTGGGACCCTGTATCTATCAACATGTCCACCAATTGTCCCTGAATAATTATACCTATGCGATATAGTCTATCTTGTCCTCTCCTCAACAGAATCGGACCACTATCACCCGGTACCACTTGTGCCGACTCATGTGGCTTTGCCTGCTGACACTCCCGGGCATAATACCCCGGGACTCCGCATTTAAAACATGTCGCACTATTATTTGTGTGTGTGGCTTGCCTTCCTTTTTTTTCAACAACTTTTCAAGCATATCCTTGACCTCTTTAAGCTCCTTCCTGCGCGAGCACTCCTTTTCCACCGGGAGAGCAGGGCTATGAGAACCCCCTTTTTCCGGCGTTTTGGGTCGTGGGGGAGCTGCACAACCTTCATCAGAAAATTCAAGCAGGTTGGCATCGAGCTCCACCCTACTGCTCTCTCCATAGTGACCTCTCTCCAGCTCCTCAAACTCTAAAGCACATTTAATAGCATCCTGGAATGTCTTTGGAGCTGTTGCCTTAAGCAATTTTTTATGTGGCAAGAGGGTCCCATGCCTAAATCTCTGCAAAAGAAGTTCCTCTCGAGTTGCCCCCATAGCAGGGTTGGTCTGGATAAATCTATCCATTGCCAGTTGGAGGCACCCCGAGAAGTCTAAAACGGTTTCTTTGCGGCGCTGTACGACGTCGTACAGCTCTTTGCCGTAGTCCCAATCAACCTTGACCTGGCCAAACACCTGACCAAGTCTTCATCGGAACTCGGCATAGCTATCGACGTCGAACAGCTCCAGTTCCGTGGCCTTACGAGCCGCATTCCCTTTAAGTTTTGACTTTGCGACCGTCAATTTTATCTCGTCGGACCGGTGGCCGAGAGCCCCAATGCTCTCAACCGCCTTTAGAATCCGGACGCACTAATTTCAGACCCATCTCCTGAGAAGACCGGCACGGTATCTGTGTAGCCGGTTATCTTGGGTTCCGGTGCTGCATCCCCAGCCTCTACCCCTTCTACAGGCATACTGACAACAGATAAGTTATACTTACTTCGTACTTAACTTTCAACTAACACTACAACAGGTACTCCCACTCTACAATCCACACGACATACACACCTACCCTTTGGCTACCCCTAATCCGGAAAATGCCGAACTAGCGAGTCCCTGTTCGAGCGCCAAAACATGCCCCGAGGCGTGGGTGGGGGGACGACCAAAGGTACCCCCAACAACAAAGAACCAAGCCCACGCGTGCCAGGAGCTGGTTTTTAATGACTCGTGGAAGGGAGGTGGTTGACTAGCCAAAGAATAGGCGTGTTGTGGAAACAAGACAGCAATTTAATTTGCATATTATTACAAGTTAATTACAATCAATACAAAAATAAATGGGGCCCCTATAAACAAAATTGATAATCACAGAAAATAGTGAACCATTTGTAATTTACGAGCCATACAAAAAATTTCGCAAATATGCATTAACATCTGAAAAACTCGGTTCTAATCAAACAACTTATGGTACCCAACATATGATTCCAAGGCATGTCTTGAATGCAACTCATGCGCTTCAAATGCGTTGCGTTGTACAAAGGTACGCTTAATAAGCTTTCACATCGGAATACAGGAACGCATGGAAAGCGTCACGCTCCCCTTTTTCTATGCAAATTCCTGATCAGGGGCTTCTTGAAAACGAAGTCTCCTGAACAACGGGAGGGGAGGAGAGCAGAAATCCTGATTAGCAGCTAATGTACGCACAAATATGCTTCCTGTACCCCTCGCTTTGGTAACCTTTGCTTCCCATGCTTTACAACTCAAATGGCAGCTGTTAACGACCATGCCTCTGTAACATAACTCTCATGCATTGGCAACCAATCATTTAAACCAAAATAGAATAAATAATAACATGACATAAAGGTTATAACTCAAGAAAATTGTCTTTCTGGTTGGCATCAGACAACCAACAGCTCATGCGAACTCGGAAAGTTAGTTCTCTTCACTCTAATAGCGATGGCACCAATCACGTGACGATTCGTTCGTTCGGGACGATTAGAAGCGCAAATCGCACAACTGGGGGGGAGCATCGGACCAATTCCATACGTTCTAATTATGTATATCAGTTAGACAAGGAAGAATAAACAAAGAGATCTCACCAATCACAAGTTGCATCGAACGACGATTTTCTTAACTTAGTAGGAACTCCATTAATGTGAAAAAACGGACTGCGTTCCATTTCCTCTACAGTAATGCTCGCTGGCGACGAAACTTCCTTAATAGCTGTCCGTTCAGCATAAAAGACTCGTTGCGAACATTTTTATTGAACACAAACGGTGGAATACCGTTTTCTTCATAATTCTTTATAAAAACAAATAGAAAAACTGCGGAGCGTCGAACACAGCGCGTCGGCAGTCTTCTTCGAGCTTCCTTGCGCAACAATGCACACGCTCTCTCGCAACAAAAGAACAGTGCTCATTTTTTTATTATTTGGAGCGAGTTTCTGGAAAAAGCCTTAACAACCGTGGCCAACAAAGCTCAACATCAGCCGTAATTGTTACCTCTTTTCCCATTATTAGACTTATAAATGCTATATGATAACAAACACTCATTTTCCCAACAAACAATAACAGTCTACTACCACGAACCCTTCATTAACAACCCACATGCACACACGCAACTAATTTCAACTCTTTAATCCAATTTCCATATTTTACAACACAACAAACCACACCTACGCATTTACTACCATACCACTACATCCACCCAACAACAGGAACACCATAACTCGCAACGAAAAAAAACAAACAAACACAAACTGACCCAGTCACAAATCAATGAGATGTGCAATGGAACCACATCGATGAAACTGGATTGAAAAACTCCGCAACAAAGACGAGATGCCATTTCGCCCGCTCATTTACGACTCCAAGCCATCTACTCATCTCCACAAGGCAAGATCTTCCCTATTAAACAATCATGTCTATTATTGGCACTCTCCAACCCTTCGATGTCGATAATCCAAAATTAAGGGACATTTATGCTGAGCAAATTAAATACGAGGCTCGTCCAGAAAGTAAGTTCCGTTCGGTAATAAAAACAAAACTACTACATATATATTCAAAATTTTTTCTTTACCAGATTCTATGTACCTTTAACTATTTTTCCACATAGTTTCCAAGTTTATTTAAGCACTTTTCATAGCGCTCAATGTACTTCCCCATGATCATTTCGTAGAAGCTGCCGCCGGTAAAGAAAGTCACGCATTTTTCACTGTTCTTCGTCGCTGAAATGCATGCTGCCGATGAACTCCTTTAGCTCCCGAAACAGGTGGTAGTCACTGGACGCGAGGTCCGGACTGTAAGGCGGGTGGTCAAGTTGTTCCCAACTAATCAGATCTTTTGTTTGGGAACAACTTGACCACCCGCCTTACAGTCCGGACCTCGCATCCAGTGGCTACCACCAGTTCCGGGATCTAAAGGAGATCATCGGCAGCATGCATTTCAACAACGATGAACAAGTGAAAACTGCGTGACTTTCTTCACCGGCGGCAGCTTCTACGAAGTGATCATGGGGAAGTACATTGAGCGCTATGACAAGTGCTTAAATAAACTTGGAAACAATGTGGAAAAATAGTTAAAGGTACATAGAATCTGGTGAAGAAAAAATTTTGAATATATATGTAGTAGTTTTGTTTTTATTACCGAACGGAACTTACTTTCTGGACGAGCCTCGTACTTCTGCGCTGCAAACAACACTGTGGAACCGGAACGTTATGTGAGCAACTCTGTTAGCTGTCATAGGCCTAAAAGCACTCGCGTTGTTCGATCACTCGTTGCGCTGGCGTTGCCTGAAAGAAAAACTTTTGACGAACTCTTAAGGGTAGCATCCGCCTCGAAAAGGCAAAATTAAAAACTTGAGAGAAAATGATCATCACCCTTTTACTATATGATTTCTATGAACCTAAATTTTAAATAAAATTAACAAAAACATTAGTTTTTAATTTTTTTGTATTAAAAGCAGCATTTTTGTGTTAAAAAAAGCCCCAATTAGCATAAATTTCTTGTCAACTTTATGATGAAGTTATTAGTCCAATTGAGTTGAAATTTTTTTTCTGGTTTCTATTTAATGTGTATTACATTCTGAACTAGAATCATTGAATTAGCTTTATCCATTTAGGTGGGGGGGGGGGGGGGGAATGAATATATCTCGACCATTTTTAGTCACGTTATCTTGCTTAAGACATATTTCAAACTCCAATCAAAAAAGTATTAATTTTCACATATCAATGATTCTAGTTCATTATGTTCCTTGATTATATATGAAAAAAACTGGAAAAAAATTTGTCATGATATATTAATTCTTTAAAAAGATATTACGCCAAGACTGATGGTGATAATGTGAAAACAATAAAGCTGAGAAAATTAGGTTTAAAGTTGAAATATCAATTTATTTTTGTTTTCATCAATTTTTAAAAACCACAAGCTACATAGTCCTTATCTTCGATTTTCACTGATATCATATCCACAATTAATAAAGCACTGATTAATAAATGTCGAAAACAGTTCACAGTCAATAAATCTGTATCCACTGATATTAGTTTCAGAATTCAACTCACTCTTGCAAAAACTGTTGTGAATACCTGATGAGCTTAGCTTCCTGAAAGAAGTAATTTTTTCAGTAGCGTTTTTGTCTGTATCGGCGGCACCTTCTGCATAAGATTTAATGTAAAGATAAATAAAACACTCTTTTTCCACAACAAAAAAAAAAATAAAAGAGTGTTTTGTTGTGGAAAAAGAGTGTTTTATTTATCTTTACATCACATTTATCCACATATTTTTTCTCTTTGTTAGTAAGATTTAATGTTCGTAAAGCGATTTCTATGAAATCGTCTCTTCCTTGGCCGATCACTTCTTATACCTGGCATTAATAATTATTTTATAGTTTATAAAATGATTAATAAACTAAAGGTGATGTTTGGAACTGAAATTGGTCACAAGGTAACGAAGATGACTGAATTACAAAAGAAACACGCTAATGGAGGGAGCCATATTGATAGTTCACGCACGTTTTGTAAACTGCTTTCTGATTGGCTGATACCACGCAAAGCTATAACATGCAATGCTATCAACAGCCAATAAAATTACTTGTTTCATTGATTTAGAAACTTCGAAATAAAGTTATAGAGCTCCCTTTTCTTGACCTAGCACAGTTTCAATTTTAAAACGGATAATTAGAACTCAAGTTATACGATTTTAATTTTATACATATATAATGAGCTCTTAAACAGAAATACTGACGCAAATAAATTAATTAATATCTTAATTTATAATTAACGTTCAGCTATAAAAATTTCAGAATGGATTTACAAAAACCTGAAAATTTTAAAAACGAAAAAAATTTTTTTTTCAATTTTTCGTTAAAATTTTGATTTTTCGAGGGGGATACTACCCTTAACTCTATTAAAAAATCATTTTGACCCGGCACCATCAATAATTTATCAACGTTTTCAATTTCACAAACGAACTCAAAGAGAAGGTGAATCAGTAAACTCATTTGTCACCGATCTTCCTCAACTAGCAGATCTATGTAATTTTGGCGTTACTCTCGACGAGCGTCTACGAGATCAATTCGTCTGTGGAATGAAAGATGAATCAGCACAAAGACAACTACTTTCTGAATCAATACTGACATTCACACAAGCTACACAGCAAGCGTTATCTGCTGAAACTGCAGCTGTCCAAGTGAGAGAAATCCGTGCAAACGAACGATTCTCTACCTCTCCATCCGAGGTCATCAGCAACATACAACGTAAGAATATAAATTCAAAGTTAAAATCAAGAAAGAACACGTGTACTAAAGAGACAATGCTTCTATCGACATCAGATGTTGCTACTCCCGCTCAACATGTTCAGAAAGACTGCCAAGGATGCAGAGGCCGACATTCCCGATATGTCCTAATAGAAACGCTGTATGTAATCATTACACAAAACTAAAGCATATATTCCGTGAATGTCGTGCACGTAAGTAAACAAAAAACCAAAGGCAGTATAATAAGACAAATGAAACAGGAGACGTTAACACCGCCTCTCCCGAATATGTTATTAATCAATTGTCTCAAGAATCACCCCCACATAAATGCTCCGTGACGCTACAGATAACTGGACTCAAATGCAAAATGGAAGTCTATTCCGGATCAGTATATTCCATCATCTCTGAAAAGACTTTCCGAGACCTTAATAAGAATGAAAATCTTAAACTCACCAAGGCACCATTTGTGCTACGAGACTATCAACATCAACACATTGAATGCAAAGGTCAGTGTTGGCCTACAGTTGAGCATAATGGATTTAAGTAAAATCTAAGACTTTTAGTCACGTTCGGAGACCACTCAAACCTTCTAGGTTACGAGTGGTTCGCACCTTTAGGAATTACCTTAACGAAACAAATCATGATTCAGTCCAACAAGGACTGACAGATTATGCTAATATATTCACTCCTGAATTGGGTTCATATTAAGGACAACCCATCTCTTTACCTATCGATCCGAAATATCCACCTATTCATCTTAAAGCAAGACCTGTTCCACTGGCATTACGACCAAGAATTGATAAAGCACTCGATACTCTTCTAGAACAAGGAGTCATAGAACCAATCGACAACTCCAGATAGACAACGCCTGTAGTTCCAATCATCAAGCAATCAGGTGAGATTCGCTTATGTGGTGACTATAAAATAACTATTGATAAAGCAATGCAGGAACACCCTTATCCAATCCCTGCTGTTCAACAATTGCTGACATCTATACCACCTAGTTCTGTTTTTGCTAAAATAGATCTAGTTCAGGCATATCTTCAACTACCTGTCGACGAAGATTCATCAGAGGGCCAAAATATCATTACTCATCGAGGAGCTTTCAAAATCAAACGTTTACAATTTGGTGCTTGTGTCACCCCAGGTATTTTTCAAAGAGTCATGGATAATCTTCAGTCAAATCTTCCAGGTGTCATACCATACTTCGATGACATTCTTGTCGGTGCTTCAACACACAATGAGTTAGCAGAGCATCTACGACAAGTTTTGTCACGCCTATCAAATGTTGGTCTACGTCTCAACAAGGACAAAAGCATATTTCTAAAATTGGCAGACACTTTACAACACAACAAAGGGAGAACAGAGTTTTCAACTAGTTTCGCCATTTATTCCTGGCCTTATCAAGGATACACACAATCGACAATCGAACAGTGAAGTGTACATTTCTTAGGATGGGACGAAAGCAGCGCTTTCACAAAGCTCATCCAACCAGAATAAACTCCAAATGAAATACACTGAGGTAGTCAAGAAGCCTAACCAACCCAAGCGGTCTTCCATATTATACAAAAAAGTAAATAAGATTGACGATTGTCAGAAACAAAAAACAAACGAAATAAAAAAAAAAAATACAAGGAGAAATAAGATTATCACATCTTCCAGTAGTCTGAAAAAGAGGCGCTGCTAATATCTTCAAAATTGACGTCAAGAACGTGCCTCGGTTTACGATACTTCGTATGCCAGTTCATATTCAATGAGTTCTTCAGTATTCCATTCACAAGTTTATTGTCGTGAGTCTTCATCTTCTGTATCATAATCAAAAGGAGATCCTGTATAAACTTTCCGATATGGGCCATGTTTAAATCCAAGTGGATGGATTGGGTTTTTTACCGTCCTTCTGTCCAGCTGGGCAATGGTCCTCAGGGTAACATTCTGGAATGACTGTAGTTCACTCCATCTGCTTTTACAGATAGTCGCCCACGCAGGCATGCCCTAGAGGAGCATGGTCCGGATAATCAATTTGTACAGAAGTAGCTTGTTGTCAATGCTGAGGGCGCTGTTGCGACCCATGAGAGCTATGATACTGTACTTAGCCCTCTTGGCTTTATTCAGAGCATAAGACATATGCTGATTCCATGAGAGTCTTGAGTCAATGATAACTCCCAGATACTTGTAGTTGTCCACCCAGTCCAGTTTCTTATTGAAAAGAACAAGAGAATCTGGGGGATGCTTGAGCTTCCTATTGAGGTACAAAGCCTTGCACTTTCCGACGTTAAGGTTCAACTTCCAGCAGTTAAACCAGTCTTCGAGCTGCTTCAAGGCGCACTGCAGCAGAGTGATAACGTGAGCCAGCTGGTGTGCCCATGTCATAATGGCAGTGTCATCCGCATAAAAATACAAATTACAATTATCGGGTTTCGGGAAATCATGTACAAAGTAATTAAATAGCACAGGCCCGAGGACAGAACCCTGAGAGACACCGGCCATTACAACACGGGCTGTGGAAAGATCTTCTCCAACTTTGGCTTGATAGGATCTGACGTCAAGAAAGGATTTCACCATCAAAATCAAATCGGCAGGGAACCCGTCTCTGATCATTTTGTAGACAAGGCCCTCATGCCACACTTGGTCAAAAGCTTTACTGACATCGAGAAATACCACCCCATAGTACCTGGATAGGTTCAGGGGGGTGCTCAGGTCTTCAACGAGCCTCCATATCTTCATCGGACAAGAGTGGGCAGCACGAAAGCCAAACTGCACTTCCCAAAAAAGGTCATTTGCTAGACAGTGATCTAGGAATCTGACGAGGATCGTTCTCTCCAACACCTTGGACATCGTGGGTAGCAGGCTAATAGGTCGGTAACTCGCCGGAATTGCAGGATTTTGCCCCTGCTTGGGGATACTCAACACAATAGATTTCTTCCAAGCCACAGGGAAATAAGAAAATTTCCAGCAGTCGCTAATGATATTGGTGAGAAAGTCAATAAAGTTCTTTGGGAGATTCATAAGGGCGTTAGTACTCACCTTGTCTTTTCCTGGAGCTTTCTTCTTTTCCAGTTTACTTATGATGTTGGCGATCTCTCCAGCCTCGATGTTGTACTTCGTTAAATGCTGCGGGATTTCATCAAAGTTGACAATACCTTCTTCCACACGCTGAGACATGATTTGGCTCTCGGGCTTATCGTTTGTAGGAGTAACCAACTGCATTTCAAGTGAATCTGCAATGACTTGGGCCTTGTCCTGATCGGTTTGGACATAGTCACCTTGTGGAGTACGTAGTGGAGGACGCGTATCATTCTTCCCCTTCTGTAAAGCTCTTATCATACTCCAAATGGAATTGTCGCGAGCCCACAAGCTTTTGAGTTTTTCATTCCATCTAGCGTCGCGAAGCTCATTTATATCCTCTTGGACTCTTCGCACTAGCCTGTTATACTTGGTTTTGAGCCAAGGTTCACGATAGCGTTGCCATAGTCTACGAGTCCTGTTTCTTTCAGAAATTAGGCGTTGGATTCCAGGAGTGAGTTGGATTCGATGAGGAGGTTTATTCTCTGATGGATACTTACTAGCTTCTATGGCACTGTTAATACATCTGGTGATGTCTTCAAGACGTTGATTAATGTCCTCTGTACAGTAAGCAACGTCAGGATGGCAGCCATATTCCTTAAGAATATCTTTGTAAAGCTTCCAGTCTTGATGATGTATCAGTTCCTCTCGGAAATTTATGTCGACATTGTCAAAGTTCAACGCCACAGGCTTGTGGTCAGAAGAAAGGTCATCAATCGTGAAGATATTGTACGGTTTGAAGAAACCCTTCAAGAGCGAGATGTCCAAAACGTCACTACTAGGGGAGTGGTCGCAGTAGTAGGTGTCCTCCACAGGTCCAGCAGCGATGATATCATCTCTACCTTGTATATACCTATAGAGAATCAAGCCGTTGTAATTCTGCGTTCTGGAGTTCCAGCCTGGGTGTTTGGCATTTAGATCACCAGCTAGGACGACTGGAGTGTCACCACTGAAGAGTTCATCAAGCTCACTAATGTCAAGATAATGTTTAGGTGAATTGTAGAGCACCACGAACTTCACTTCACCACAGGAGACGTCATTGATAATGATGGAGGCTGATAATGATAAAAATTAATTCGCTTGAGGAAAGCCAAAGGATCCATTGATATGCCGATGGTTTTGGTTCTGCTCCCGAACTCCGAACACAACCAGTCATTGAAAAACTTAACAAGTATTGGGCCACTTGCAGTAACAGTGGAGGCCTTTCGAAGGAACTAGAAACCACTACAGTGCTACAACTGCCTGGCGCTTCGGACACGTATCCATGGGCTGCACGGAAGATCCTCGTTGTAATAAATGTGCTGAGGGGCACCAGTCAAGAGATTGCCCCAGGGTCAAAGGACAAGACCCCCCAAAGTGCATCAGATGTGGTGGACAGCACACTTCAAGTTACACGAAATGTACAAAATATCCCCAGGTTCAAAGGATGCCTAGTTCTAAAGTGACAGTAGGCAAATCCTATGCTGCTGCTGTGTCTACGCCGGAAGATAAAGGCCTCAACATCAACGACCTACCAGGTATGTATCAGCAATTAGGACGTATCTTTCATCTGTTTTCTAATCTAGGCAAAAGTTACTCACAGTTGAGTGGGCTCCTTACGACCAACTAATTTTAATATAGCTGCACAACGTTATACTGTAATCAACAAAGGTGAACTTCGGTGCGTGATATGGAACGCTAGGGGCATTCCCCGAAAGCGTATCGAGTTTCACAATTTTCTGTAAAAGCAAGACATCGACGTTGCTTTCCTTTGTGAAACTAATCTCAAACCAAGCCAAGACTTCAAGCTACCTGGCTATTGTGTGTACCGTAAGGATCGAATGGCTTCAAATGCTACAAGAAGTGCTTCTGGGGGCGCTGCGATCATTATTAAGTAGGGAATTCAACACCAAGAATTAGTCTCCAAGTCTTATGCAGGTATGGAATCGGCCTCCATCATTATCAATGACGTCTCCTGTGGTGAAGTGAAGTTCGTGGTGCTCTACAATTCACCTAAACATTATCTTGACATTAGTGAGCTTGATGAACTCTTCAGTGGTGACACTCCAGTCGTCCTAGCTGGTGACCTAAATGCCAAACACCCAGGCTGGAACTCCAGAACGCAGAATTACAACGGCATGATTCTGTATAGGTAAATACAAGGTAGAGATGATATCATCACTGCTGGACCTGTGGAGGACACCTACTACCGCGACCACTCCCCTAGTAGTGACGTTTTGGACATCTCGCTCTTGAAGGGTTTCTTCAAACCGTACAATATCTTCACGAGTGATGACCTTTCTTCTGACCACAAGCCTGTGGCGTTGAACTTTGACAATGTCGACATAAATTTCCGAGAGGAACTGATACATCATCAAGACTGGAAGCTCTACAAAGATATTCTTAAGGAATATGGCTGCCATCCCGACGTTGCTTACTGTACAGAGGACATCAATCAACGTGTTGAAGACATCACCAGATGTATTAACAATGCCATAGAAGCTAGTAAGTATCCATCAGAGAATAAACCTCCTCATCGAATCCAACTCACTCCTGGAATCCAACGCCTAATTTCTGAAAGAAACAGGACCCGTAGACTATGGCAACGCTATCGTGAACCTTGGCTCAAAACCAAGTATAACAGGCTAGTGCGAAGAGTCCAAGAGGATATAAAAGACCTTCGCGATGCTAGATGGAATGAAAAACTCAAGAGCCTGTCGGCTCGCGACAATTCCATTTGGTAAACAGGTGGTGGCCTTACAGTATAACAGAGGGACATCAGGAGTTCCAACTAGTTTCGCCATTTATTCCCGGCTTTGTCAAGGATATACAGCAAGACAATCGACAATCGAACAGTGTAGTGTATCGGTATTCGTGTGGAACCTGAAGCATAGCTTCCATAATCTCACCCTTTTTATAATCATATTCCAAGGGAAATACACTGAACTAGAAAAGAAGCCTGATGTACCCACAAAGGTCATCCAAAGTATGAAAGAAAATTGCCTCCTCTGGGTGGAGGAAAATTTGATTGACGACTGTCTAGACTAGAAGCAGACCACTAGTATTAGATAAAACACGACCTACGAAGTCCAGTAATCTGGAAATATGACATTAAAAAATGTCTTGAAAATTAATATCAAGTATATGCCTTGGATCACGATATCTCTTTCTATGTATAGGATGATTTAAAAAGCCCGAGACTAGCTCGTTGCTATGATTTTCTATATTGGGCAGCATGGATTCCATGAGCCCTTGAACGTATTTGCCAATATGAGTCATGTTGAAGTCATTATAAATGGAGGAATTGCGAACAATTCTCCGATCTTTTTGCGCAATAGTCGTAAGGGTAACGTTTTGGAACGTTTGCAGTTCTTTCCACCTAGTCTTACACATTGTGGCCCAGACGGGCACACCAAACGTGAAGATGGTCCGAACAATGATCTTATAGAGTAGGAGTTTATTATCAATGTTTAGAGCACTATTCCGGCCCAGCAGAGGAATCATACTAAACTTGGCTCTCCTGGCCTTATTCAACGCATAAGTTGCGTGGGGAGTCTAGGTAAGTTTAGAGTCAATAACAACACCAAGATATTTATAAGTTTCAACCCAGTCCAGTTTTTTGCCAAATAGTGTTAGAGATTCTAATGATCTCTTTCTCTTCTTTGAGACAAACATCGCCTTGCATTTGTCTACATTCAATTTTAGCCTCCACTTGCTAAACCAGTTTTCACACTCCTTTAGAGCCTTCTGTAGCCGCGAGACTACTACGGCTGGTTGACGAGCACAGGTCAGTATAGCAGCGTCATCTGCGTAAAAAAAGAGCTTACATTTGGGAGGACTTGGAAAGTCTCGCATAAAGTAATTGAATAATACTGGCCCCAGGACTGAACCCTGTGGGACACCAGCTTTTACTTCATACATGGGAGATAGACTATCTCCAACTCTGGCCTGAAAGAACCGGTTGGAGAGAAACGAGTGTATCAGAGTAATTATGTCTTGAGGAAATCCATCCATAATCATTTTAAAAATAAGACCATCATGCCAGACTTGGTCGAAGGCTTTGTGTACATCGAGGAAAACGACCCCACAATACATAGAGAGATTAAGGGGCTCATTGATATCCGCTGCGAGCCTCCATGTTTGGAGTTGGCAGGAATGGTTTGAGCAAAAGCCAAATTGTTTATCGCGGATGACATCGTTGGCATCACAGTACTCAATGAATCTCTTGAGAATTGTTTTTTCCAGGATTTTGCAGATTGATGGTAACAAGCTGATGGGCCTGTAGCTAACAGGATTTGCAGGATTTTGTCCTGGCTTAGGAATGCTTAAGAACACTGATTGCTTCCAAGCATCCGGGAAGTAAGTGTTCTTCCACCAGTCGTTAATCACTTTTGCAATATCTTGAATTGTATTTTGAGGTAAATTTTTCAAAGCACTGTTCTTAATAGTCTTTACCTGGAGCTTTTTTCGTTTTTAAATTTTTAATGATGCTTTGGACTTCATTTACATCAATGCTATGTGTTGGGAATTCATTACCGTGAATATTATAGAAGCCAGTTATGCAGGATTTTACTTTCTCAGACATATCAAGTACTATTTGCCGACCATCAGTAGGCGTGACAAACTGTTCTGAAAGTGAACTTGCAATAAGCTGCGCTTTATCATCATCATTTGTGATGAATTTGCCATTTTGGGCTAACAGAGGTGGGATATTAATGGCTTTCTTGTTTTGCAAAGCTCGAACCATGCACCAAATAGAGTTATCGTGGGTCGAGAGACTCTTAACTTTATCGCTCCACCTTTCGATATACAGCAAGACAATCGACAATCGAACAGTGAAGTGTACATTTGTTAGGATGGGACGAAAGCAGCGCTTTCACAAAGCTCATCCAACCAGAATAAACACCAAATGAAATACACTGAGGTAGTCAAGAAGGCTAACCAACCCAAGCGGTCTTCCATATTATACAAAAAAGAAAATAAGATTGACGATTGTCTGAAACAAAAAAAACAAACGAAATAAAAAAATACAAGGAAAAAAAATAATAATAAGATTATCACATCTTCCAGTAGTCTGGGAAAGAGACGTTGCTAATATCTTCAAAATTGATGTCAAGAACGTGCCTCGGTTTACGATACTTCGTATGCCAGTTCATATTCATTGGGTTCTCCAGTATCCCTTGCACAAGCTTATTGTTGTGAGTCTTCATCTTCTGCATCATAATCAAAAGGAGAACCTGTATAAACTTACCGATATGGGCCATGTTTAAATCGAGGTGGATGGATTGGTTTTTCACAGTCCTTCTGTCCAGCTGGGCAATGGTCCTCAGGGTAACATTCTGGAATGACTGTAGTTCACTCCATCTGGTTTTACAGATAATCGCCCACGCAGGCATGCCATAGAGGAGTATGGTCCGGATTTGTACAGAAGTAGCTTGTTGTCAATGCTGAGAGCGCTGTTGCGACCCATAAGAGCTATGATACTGTACTTAGCCCTCTTCGCTTTGTTCAGAGCATAGGACATGCTGGTTCCATGACAGTCTTGAGTCAATGATAACTCCCAGGTACTTGTAGTTGTCCACCCAGTCCAATTTCTTATTGAACAGAACAAGAGAATCTGGGGGATGCTTGAGCTTCCTATTGAGGTACAAAGCCTTGCACTTTCCGACGTTAAGGTTCAACTTCCAGCAGTTAAACCAGTCTTCGAACTGCTTCAAGGCGCACTGCAGCCGAGTGATAACGTGAGCCGGCTGGTGTGCCCATGTCATAATGGCAGTGTCATCCGCATAAAAATACAGATTACAATTTTCGGGTTTTGGGAAATCATGTACAAAGTAATTAAATAGCATAGGCCCGAGGACAGAACCCTGAGGGACACCGGCCTTTACAACACGGGGTGTGGAAAGATTTTCTCCAACTTTGGCTTGATAGGATCTGCCGTCAAGAAAGGATTACACCATCAAGGAAACCCGTCTCTGATCATTTTGTAGACAAGGCACTCATGCCACACTTGGTCAAAAGCCTTACTGACGTCGAGAAATACCACCCCACAGTACCTGGATAGGTTCAGGGGGGTGCTCAGGTCTTCAACGAGCCTCCATATCTGCATCGGACAAGAGTGGACAGCACGAAAGCGAAACTGCTCTTCCCGTAAAAGGTCATTTGCTAGACAGTGATCTTGGAATCTGACGAGGATCGTTCTCTCCAACACCTTGGACATCGAGGGTAGCAAGCTAATAGGTCGATAGCTCGCGGGAATTGAAGGATTTTGCCCCTGCTTTGGGATACTCAGCACGATAGATTTCTTCCAAGCCACAGGGAAGTAAGAAAATTTCCAGCAGTCGCTAATGACATTGGTGAGAAAGTCAATAAAGTTCTTTGGGAGATTCATAAGGGCGTTATTACTCACCTTGTCTTTTCCTGGAGCCTTCTTCTTTTTCAGTTTACTTATGATGTTGGCGATCTCTCCAGCCTCGATGTTGTACTTCGTAAAATGCTGCGGGACTTCATCAACGTCTCTTTCCCAGACTACTCGAAGATGTGATAATATTCTTTCTCCTTGTATTTTTTTGTATTACGTTTGTTTTTTGTTTCTGATAATCGTCAATCTTATTTACTTTTTTGTATAATATGGAAGACCGCTTGGGTTGGTTAAGCTTCTTGACTACCTCAGTGTATTTCATTTGGAGTTTATTCTGGTTGGATGAGCTTTGTGAAAGCGCTGCTTTCGTCCCATCGTAACAAATGTACACTTCACTGTTCGATTGTCGATTCCAAGTCAGCTCTCTGAAGTTCTCTCGAGGTGCTCCTTGTCTGCTTTTGCTTTCAAAAAGCGCTTAGAGACTCAGGTTTTATTTTGCTTTTGCTTCTTTCATTTTATTTTTTGTCTTTTTCTTTTTATGTTTTTTCATTTCCTTTTTCTTTGTGGAAAAAGAGTTATATTTTTTTTCTTAAGATTTTTAGACATTTTAGTTATTCAATGATTCAAATATGCCCTTGAATTTTATATTAAATTCGTACTATAGAAGTTTGCTATAGTGCAAGGCATTAAAGTAAAAGGAAACAGGCACATGCACAGGTAATTGCTAATAGAATGTAGATATGTCTGTTTTATTCAGAGTTTCTGAAACATGGCAGCCTCTTCATTGCCTGTAAATCTGTTTGTTCAAGGAAATTTATAAAAAGTGAAGCTGGAACCAGAATTTATGTTTTTGACTATATAGGGAGTTTCTAATAAGTACCTAGCACGATCGTTTGCATGATGGCAAACTTAAAGTACGTTATGCAAAATATTCAAAACTCAACATCACGCGAAGTTTGCTGAAAACCTAGCGAAAACATCATTTAATTTCAACAAATTGTGCAGTTCATTATCTTGATAAGTGGAATACGCTGAAATGCTCTTTGACTAGGACATTATTTTAGAACATTATGTATTGAACAAACAAAATAAGAAGAGAAACCACAAATCCACAAGTGAGATTTTTATTCTGAAGCCACTAATGTACATTTCAAAGACCCTGTCCTCTTCATTATGTATTGTTTTGACTAAACACGTTGCATCATTCGACAATCGACAATCGAACAGTGCAGGGAAAACGAGACGAGTGGTCTGAAAGCAACGCTTTCACTGCCATACTCATTCAGGAAGTAACCAGGGGAAGTACACTGAATTAGGCAAGAAGCCAAATGAAACCTAGTTAAGTCATCCAGAGGATAAGATGGGGTCCTTTGCTATAAGGACGATATATAAGGACGTTGCATCATTATAACATCATACAGTTTTATGTGACATGCGTCACTTACAACCTGTTGTAAGTTGTTCGCTTGACACCCCCTCCATGAGGTCTGGAGATCCCACGTTATCGCGTGGCGAATCAGCTGCGTTGTGAGTATTTCCTGTTAGAAACTCCAGGGCGGCACCATGGTCGAATCCAACAGCAGCCAATCATAAGCGAGACTGCGTGCAGTGGTGGATGGGAGTTCTTGGCTGGGTATATAAGCAAGGTTCCGAGGGGAGGTGCAAGCATTCCTGAATCTAGCAGCGATACCAAGATGACAGCATCCAGTTCCAACAGATGTAGGAGCATGCTTCCGGGATCTGCCTAACTCAGTCGGACCATGCCTCCCTAACCCGCCTAAATCTGTAAGTACCCTTTTGCCTTGTTATCTCCCATGCTGCCAGCGACAATGTATGGATAGTGTCCGTTAGGCCATACTCGGACTCTCCAGCCATCCTGAATCCTTCTCCTTCTCGTGCTTTTGGTATTTAGAGTTACCATACACCCCCCCCCCCCCCTCTCTCAAAGTAAGTACACAAGCTTTCTGCACTGGTTTATTATGTATCAATCCTAACTATGTTACAATTCAAATACCTTATGTAAGGGTCCGGTTTGCTTTAACCAGATAATTACCATAACCAGATAATTATAAACCGACTGCGCCATCCGATTACAATCGGAAAAAATGTTAATTAACTAATTACCAATTAATATTTAAACCCAATACCGAATCTTACATAGTAATTCTTCCACACAGGTTCGTGCCAAGAAGGGCGAGAATAGAATGAGGGACTCAAGTTTTTGATTAACAATAACAATGAGATTTATTCATAATAAAAAATAGAATGAAAATAATTGAAGACTAAAATACGAGTTTGGAACACTAAATTCGCTAACTTGATTAGGCTACAGTAAAGATGAATTCTGAACCATAGAATAATTAACTAATGAGATTTTATAAAAAGAAAACGCTTTTTCATGGCCAAAGGGAAAATATAGATCATACATACTCTCTTGACGAATCAATTGGTCTTGCTTCTTTGGAATTTGGGCTCGTTGACCTGCCGATGTTTGTGGCTCAAATGGGAATCTTCGAACGTGATCGCGTCATTTTTGGGGATAATACTAACTGAATTTTACGGGAAACTGTCATTATTTAAGTTGGGCCGCAACTATGATAACTTTCATTAAAAAGCCTCGTTTATCGAGCAAAATTAAAGTTAAACTTTTGCACCATGATTAGAATAAAATAAATAATAATTTTAACTAAAGGAATTTTGATGTTCCCTTCATGACGGACGCCCGTGAGCCGGACATGGACAGCAAAAGGGTTGCTATCGGTCGGATTACAAAGATCCAACCCCGTCACTTACGCTTCGGTACGCCCGCACATGAGAGGGCAGAAATTGGAAAAAAGCCGCTCGTGCTCTGGACGATGCAAGATACCAGAGAACACTGATTCTCTCCAAATTACAAGTTTCCTCGTTCGAGACGGGGTTTTGGAAACGACCAATCAGCGATTGATTATGTCGTCAGAGACCTGGAATTTTGGGGTTCAAAGGAAAGTTCAAATTTAAAGCTAAAAGCTTGTTTCTCTCTGGCTCTTGAATAGGCGTCATTTCGCTGGGCACCCACCTGCAAGGGTGGTGTGGTCGGGGAGAGGGTCATTAATCTGCTTTCTGCTGCTCTTAATTGTCGTTGGGGTAAACTTTCTTCCTTAGATGCTTTAACCTCACCCCCGCGATTCGTTCTTCTTCTCCAAGTTCTCTCGCTTTCTATAAACAGTCATAACTTATAGAGACTTCTAGCTGCCTCAAATAGAAGGGTCAATGCCTAATGGCTTATTCCACAGGTCCCGTCATCGTTATTCAGAAAAAAGGGATAGACGCTAAAAGCATTCCACACGCAAGTGATAAACAAAATCAAGAAGAGAGGGAGACATTTTCTCGGACAAAAAGAGATTCTAACTTACAACAAAATTATCTATCCAATTCTAGAAATTTAATAAAAGAGGGATAAATTCTCCTCTGTAACTCGTCTTTAGTTCAACAATGCTCAAATAAACAATTAAATGCTGGTAGTAAGCAGAAATACGAATAAATTAATATTCAGAACTATATTCTCATTTAAATAAGCATGATAATAAACTGGGACTCCACACTTAATTTGTACCTTCATTTCTTACTCTGTAAGTTTCCTGATTGTTCTTTATAATTAAATTGCTCAATATTTAAGTCACTGTCTGTGGACCCAATTATTTAAAATAACTTTCAATATAATTCTATTGAAATATCACAATTGTTTATTAACAAAGTACTATACTGTTTTTTTTAAAACTTTCTTGCCCCTTTGAATTTAATAAATTGCTGGTGGAGAAAGTTCATAAATGATGTAACGATGCGAATTTTTCTACACCTGTTTATAAAGAATATTTGCCCTGAGATCTCAGTCTGTTGATATTTTGAAGCCACTTACTTCTGAAGATGGAAACTTTTGGAAATTTACAAAACAAAATGTCTGGATAGGTAACAATATTGTTAAAGCATCCAGGACCCAACAATAAATGCCAACCATCAGTTTTCTTAAGCCCATGCAAAACACTGAATGTCCAGATGCAACAACAGGGAAACCATTAAGGACTAGTGACTGAAAGGAACTCACTTCCCATAATACAATGAACTAATATATTGTCACTAGGAGGCACAGGGAAATATACAAGTGGCCCGTTTCCAAGATTGAATTATCCACAGGAGGGGCAATTCCTGCCTTCACTATCGCATTTTGAATTGTATTTTCTTTTCTTCTTTGCCACGCAAAATGTGCTCATTTAAAAGAAAATGCAAACGTTTTTGTGTCGACATCTTTAAAAGGATCAGTTGGTAGCCAATATCGGTAAAACAGCGAAATATTCCAATTTGGATTGCATATAAATGCGATGAAGAGATCTAGTTTCCCGAACTTGGCCATCCATGGCTATTACATCCTGGTATTTTGCTGCAATGTGCATTTGCTCTCGGTAAATGACTTAGGGGCAGAACACAGACCTTTCTTGCTTTCATATTAAAGTCATCAGCCTGACTGCGAATGCAATCCATTAAGCCAAGTGGTAAGCCTCCACTCTCAGTCTTCTGATTTTCTTTCACCAGTGCAGCCAGTCTCCTTCAACTTTTAAAAAACGCCGCCCACAATATACTGCTGAGTAAGTTTCCCTGCTTGCAACTGTGACGTACCAGGTGAGCTGGTAGTCACGTGTGTCCGGAGGGAGGGGGAAATGCATGGAAAGTAAATTTACTTGCCTGAGTTTTGGAAATTTAGGTTTTGTACGTTATAGTCTGAACCTAGTATGTCTTTAGGTGGTGTTGGCCAGGCATGTTAACAAAGCAGACTGAAGAATTGTCGTCAGTTCTGCCTCGTGTACCAGATCAGACTTTAGAGAAAGAAAGATGAGCATTGTTAACTATATTAAAATTTTTTTCTGAAAACTTGTTAGCTGGGCCACGATGAGACTTGGTGTCCCATAAATTCTTTAATTCAGATATTTTAACTGTAGCATGCAATAGAAAAAAAACAAACAACTATTTCAAACAAATGCATAAAACAAAAGAGTGATTCCATGAAACCAATACTGAAAAAAAAGCAAAGTCTGAACCAAGAAAACGACTTTTCCATTCCAAAAAAATGATTATGCTTGTTCCAATGAAGTTCAGGAATGTAGCAAAGAATTGGACAACAGACATGAAATAAAAGTTGGAAATTTGTTCTTGTTGAATTTGTAGGCCCATCTAAAAAGTGAGATTTTTTTTATATTGGCAAAGTTATTGGAACTCAGGATGTGCTGGAAGTCAGCTTCTTCAAAAGATCAGTTAAATACCCTGGACATTTTACTTTTCCAGCAACTAAAGATGTTGCAACAGTCGATTTAAGTAAAATAAAAATGATTTTACCAGCTCCATCATCTGCAGATGGAAACAAAAGACTGAATTCAATTTTGCATTTTAATGTGGATTTTGAAAAAAATTGGCTAGATGTTCGTTGAATTTTGCAATTGTAACTTGTCACTTTCGTTGGGGCCCTTATTTACATACAAATTCAGAAAGTACTTATCTGCTGTCGCTGTTGCTCTGTCGTACGTCACTGGATTCCACGATCGTTAACCTTGAAGTCTTCCCGCTCTTTCCCTTAGCTGCCACTGGTTTGAGCCTTATGTAGATCCTCTTGATTCCAACGCCGTGTTGACCTGACTGACCACCATTCGTTACGTTTCCAGTTTAGGACTCCGGGCCCGATCTTGAAATTTCGCCACAAGATGCCCTACGCCGTCCTATCCCACTGGAAAAGACTCTGGTTCTTGGCTGACTTACGTCACGTCATCCACGTTGCCTATTGCTAGATGTTACCTACACATACGGCCGTTGCGCTGGCTGTCGAAGATGCCCCTTACTTCGGCATTTTTTGGCTAAGGACGAGCTTGATTCATCTCCAAGGGTTTATAGAGCGATGCTGGAACTGGCATTCTTGATAGAGGAAAACTTTTCTGACTGTTTCTTGTGCTGGCTAGAAACCATCTCTCTTTTTAGTAAAAAATTTTTACCACCTTTTTTCTATATCCCACAATCACACTTTTTTTTTACGCTGCATTCTGTTTTTTTTGTATTATGTACAGTGTCCATTCATCTCTTTCAAGTCTCCCGCTCCCGTTCCCTCCTTATCTCTATGACTAATCCCTTCCCCCTTCCTTTCTTATCAACAAAGCCTGACTCCTGGATTATTCTAAATTTTAAAACATGCACGTGTTCAGAATTTAGGCCTTCTTTATCACAGAATTTGAATAAAAATAAAAGGGAATTTTCTCGAACAATTATCTTATAATTAAATTTTCCTAATATTCTAATTAATTATGGTTCTTTTGCTACGTTCCTTCTTTATTCCTTCTCCTTTTTATATCGTAGTCCCCCCCCCCCCCCTTTTTATTAACTCCCACGTAAAAAGAACAGATATGGCTTTTAAATGGCATACTTTGTGCATATAAATTTATTAACAATAAACTTATGTCACAACTCAATAAATCTGTTGTCCAAAAGTTATCGTGAAGAAGCTGACATCGTCAGCGAAATGTACTTCAGAGCTTTCATTAAACTCCTGTTGTGGATTTGTGTTTTCTTTTTATTGAGTGTATTTATGATTTTTTTATATACATATTTTCATTATATCAGATTTTCTTATAACCAAAGAAAATTTGAACAGATTCAATGAATAAGGTTGGGGATTTCAATTAACTTCGCTATAACTAATAATGAAACCGAGAAACTGTGGATAATCATAATGCCAAAGGAAAAAAAAAACAATCTCTTGTCCACAACAGTTTATTAAGCCATATGTGCATATGGGCTACCTCGTGAATCAATCAGCGGAACACAAACCACGTGAGCCCAGAGGCAGAATTTATACAATAGGATGACCAAACAGAAAAATTAATATAACAGTATTTATACAAAGTGACTAAACTGATAACCAATAACAGTAAAAATAATGACTTAAGGGAGCCAATTCAAATAGGTTGGAAACTTAGGTTTAAATATTGTTGTTTAAAAAGTATCCATAATGAGATTCGGGTACGAGTCTCGATTTGCATAACGACATCCCTTGAAGGCAGTGAATTGCAACATGGAATAAAAGAAATCTTTCAGAGAATCTCTAGAAAGGGTTCTGGTCTACCCATTTCCTGGGTAGTTTTGCCCGGTTAAATTCGTCCACGTTCCAAGTGTGATCTTCTCAGTCTTTCTACTTCTTCCCGTCTCGGACGCTGATATCCGAGACTGTTAGACAAGTACTCATAAAAGACAATTATCAAGGAAACCAATTGCAAAAGGATTATCTTGCAACACCGGAAATGCGATAACTACATTTTAATAATACTAAACAGTCTAAATAATCTCGAGTCACCAAGCGGGCCGTTATCTCCATTTAATAATAATTTTGAATCCTTCTTCTTGATCTCTAGTCTTTCGTATGCATCTAATAACTGCTGTTGACCTGACGCAGAAGTTTCAGATGCTTGGCTACAGATACCCATCTGCATGGCCGAATCTACGAGAATCGGGAATCTACCAGATACCCTGCAACAACTGTGACCTCGCTTATAGAGGAGCCTCTAAACAACGAATGGAGGCAA
Source organism: Rhysida immarginata (assembly GCA_023313115.1). Classification (NCBI taxonomy): domain Eukaryota; kingdom Metazoa; phylum Arthropoda; class Chilopoda; order Scolopendromorpha; family Scolopendridae; genus Rhysida; species Rhysida immarginata. The sequence continues at coordinate 1,765,068 of JAHWFO010062738.1, read as the reverse complement.
GATTCAAAGAACATCTGGCACATGCCAGATTTGGCCGTGCAGATAGGTTTTAGGTATCCAAGCATTTATTAGAGACCGGACATAACATACAGAATGAGAATCTGAAATTTCTACATCAGGTCAATTGCGACTGGTGTCAGTGTGTATTTCGTGTTGTAGTGAATCGTGTGTTTATTATTTGTTGTTTTTTTTTCTGGTGCTGTGTTGTCCGTCGTATTTTGCTAAATTTGGTGTTGTGGATTGTTTTGCCTTGATTGGAGTGAGCATGGTCTTTGATGTGTGAAAAGTTCTGTGTGAGGCGTTAATGTTCGCTATATTTGTTTTAAGTGCGTTTTGCACATTTAAAACGATGGCATTGTTTTGTTTTGTGAAACTTTAGTGGGTTTTTTTTTTGGGAAGCTGCAACAATTGCGAGCGATGATCTCCTCTGAGCTTTGTTATCGCAGCTTTTCTCTGAAAAATGAGCTATCAACAAAGGTTGCATTTGAGCGCTTTTGTTGGGAGAGCGACGCGTGTGGCAACGGTGTGTTGTGCAGGGAAGCGAAGCGAAAGCGGCGTTTGTTCTAACTTCCCCGTTACAGCGATGTCATATTTTAAGTAAAAAGATTGATACAGTTCGTAAAGTGGATGGACCAATATCTAAAAAGGATCTGCTTATTCTGAAAGTGATTTTTGCTGACTGTTTTTCTTTTTTGGAGAGGAACTCTGTTTGCGTCGCCGTTTGGAATGCAGTAGAACGGAATGCTCTTTTGTCTGCCTTTGTGTGGAAGTAACGTTCCTAAGATGAGAAAATCTCAGCGTTGTGACTTTTCAAATGGTGAGATATTTCCAATTTATTTTTCTTTAGCGCGTTCAACCTAAATTCGACAAACTTCAATTGGATTTGTGATTTGTAATATAGAACAAAAAGTTCTTAATTTCGCTTATAGATACAAAGCGCTGTATGTAACTGTTACATATGAACAGAGGTAGATTTGTGAAATTCTAGGGATTATTTACGTGAAATTTATGATCACAGCTGATAAAAGTTTTTTTCGTGGGATCTGCTGACTTAACTTGTGTTACGCCGTTTGGATGCATTTTGTTAAGCATTTCTAATTATTGTCTGATGATATCCGGCTGTGTGCTTGTAGAGGGTGAGCCGGACTGGACGCATGGTTTGGTAGCGAGAGCAAAACGTTAACTGTCGAGAATAGTCAATTCATGAGATCAGAGCTGCAGCTTATGTGTGCTAATTTGAATTGCTCTGTGTAGTGAGCAGTACGAGTGTCGGTATACGGGTGTTGGCGTCGGAGTGTCAATTATTGTTGTGCTAGGGGTTACTGCTCTCTCCCCTGTTTCCAGTACAAGGTGTGCTATATTTTAAGACACCTGTGTTCTTGGATGCCCCAAAGGAGAGCACGACGCATTCTTATTGCTCTTCTGCTCGTCTGGTGGTCGCAAAGAAAGGATAGTACTCGTCCAAAGAGTACTATCCTAGTGTTGGCAGGTGGCCAGCTGTGTTGTGACGAGACTATTTTAAATCGCCCGGTCTAGCTGCTCTGGCCTATTTGCTCATGCACCAGTCGCAGCAAAAGGTAGTGGGGGTGTGAAGGTGCAAGTCACAGCTGACGCTAACTGCTTGCCTGTTAGCGATCTATTATGCTTCATTTTGAGAAAATATATTCTTGTTCTTGTTTTAATTGTAATCGAGTAGGGGCCCCAGGTTTATTTATTTTTGTGGATAATTTTATTGTCTATTATTTAGATTACTGGTTAAATAAAATGCCCGTTTTAGTGTATTTATACGCCTGCTCTTTGAAGTAACCACACTTCGTCCCTCCCTTGCAAGTTCAAACAACCTGCTCCTGGCGCACGTGGGTGTGTGCATTGTTGTTGTGGGTACCTTTTGGCACCCCCCCCCCCCCCCCCACCCATGCACACAGGGCACACGATAACAAACGGCTATTCGATGCATAAGAGACACTAGAGTTCAAGAAGAAGGATTCAAGATTATTATTAAATGGAGACTCAAGATAATTTATACTCTTTAATACTAAGTTCCCTACCTAACTTTGTCTTGACATTATCAGTCTTGCCACTATCAGTGTTTTCTCTGATTAGCTGGCGTGATGAGTCACTATTTTTACTCTAATTGGCTCCCATATTTTTATTGTTATTGGTTAGCAGTTTAGTCACTTTGTATAAATACATGTATTATTATATCAATTTTTCTTATTTCCAGATTACTGGACTTCATAGGTCGTGTTTTATCTAATACTAGTGGTCTGCTTCTAGTCTAGACAATCGTCAATCAAATTTTCCTCCACCAAGAGGAGGCAATTTTCTTATATACTTTGGATGACCTTTGTGGGTACATCAGGCTTCTTTTCTAATTCAGTGTATTTCCCTTGGAATATGATTATGAAGGGTGAGATTATGGAAGCTATGCTTCAAGTTCCACACGAATACCGATACACTACACTGTTCGATTGTCGATTGTCGATCAATTTTTCTATAAGTGTCCAGCATGCCTCAACGACTTCGGAGCGTCATTCGTCGGAAAGGTGAGGCCACTCAGTGGTAATGTGCAATAAACGGTACGGTGTACGAAGTTCATTGCAACGTGTTGAAAACGGAACATTACAAAAAGTCGCTTATTTAATTTTCTCGTTTTCTTTTTTATGTTAAAATGCTATATCACAGTTGTACTAAAGCTCTATGCAATCAATAAAGTGATTTCGTTTACAATGAGGATTTGTTTACAATTAGTTTCGTTGACCTTATCCAAAATTCTGTAGGTGTCCGAAGTTCATTGACGCTAGGGTTGTAGTATTAAGTCTTTACTAGTAAGTATGGACCAGGTGCATCTGATAAGATTTAACAGGTTTTAGGTGAGAAGCAGAACCTTTCTGGCACTGCTGCAATAAACATTTCACGATATCTTGTCGAAATTGAACTGAAAATGTTTTCTCATTATTAGAGCCTAAATTATTTTAGAAAAAAAAATAAAGTTTTGATTTGCAGCCTAGACTTCTTTAATTAATGGAATTTGCAAAAATAGCCTATTCCTAAGAACATTAAAGATTAATTTCAAATTATTTCTACCTTAGTGGCAGCTTCTCTGAAGTTGCAGAAAACAGAGAATTGTGTTTTCACATTTTCTTTGATAATTTAACACTGGATTTTCACCAAAATATTTCAAGTGAGATTTATGGTATCATAATGTTTAATTGCAATTTTAATTTCAAGTAGGCATATATTAAATTTTTACATTACCTTAATTTGTCGATCATTTCTTGCAAGTTTTCTATTTTAACATTAGTGACATTAGAATTATCCAGTATCTCACGAACTCTGTTAAGATTGTCTTCCATTTCCTTAAACTGACTTGTATATGGTCCTGTAACTCCAGTATGTTTAATTGTTTTTGCAACCATTATTAAATGTTCAGTTTGAACTGCAATAAAAAGAATATCAATTAATACAGACTCCAAATGAGTTGAGAAGAAGTGAAATTAAAGTTATTTTTTATGCAAAATCAATTAAAGAAAAAAATCTTAGAAAAAGAAACAAAATTTAAAAATCTAACTACATCTACACAATTCCTATAAGCCTGTATAAAAATTTCATAATCTAAGAATAAAAAAATCAAATAAAATGCAAGGCTTGACAATAGGGTCATGTCACTCACCACTTCAGATTTTTATGAAACTTTTTTACAGTTTGCTATGAACATATAAAATCAAATCAAGTTTATTGGTCTAGGTCAAATACCTTCTGAGATATAAGTAGTCAAAATCAAACATGAATATGAAATAAAATTTTTAGGCTTTATAATTTTATTATTATAATTTATATTTATCGTCTAATTTATAATTTAGGCTTCATAAAATTAATTTTAGTGCCTTCGTATTAATTTTGCTGAAAAAACTCTTACTTTCAGCTTAAATTAGAAAATCAGATATTTTAACTATTAGTCCCTGCATGTGTTGTACTTGATCCAAAAGTCACGAAGTCTATAAATAGTGTATTAGTTTAAAAGTTTCATCGGCTACTTTGAAACTTTACTATTTTGAGCATATGTATATTTTTACATACATGTGTTCTGTAAATACTATATCAAATAGTATTAAATAGTATTACATAATGCCGTCTGGTTCTTATTATTATAATTTCGATGAGCACAACTTTTAGATCACTCTACATTTTGGGAAACAATAATTACTGTTATTCTATGTAGTAATGAACTCAATTATTACTAATTAATTATTTATGTAGTAATGAACTCAATAAGCTTACCAAAAGAGTAATATTACATTCATTTATGTCATAGCATAGGATCTTTAAAGACAACGTGGCTTGCTGAACACTTGCGTGTATTACTGTTCCACTTATTCAGTTTCCTTTTCAAAAAAGTAGTACACTCATCCCGAGCCTTTTGTAATTGCAATGCTGACTTTGGCAATCATTATACAGAGATACATAACAAATGTCCTTTTTTTCTGAAGCCAACAAAATGATGGTGCAGAGCTGAAAAGATGCATGAATTTCACTTTTATGTCACCATCCTCTTCATGCTTTGAAAAACTTTTGCCAAAAAGCAGTAATTTTAATATGCACATTGCCTTAAATGAATTTGCACAAGGCATGTTCAAATGAAACCCGTTCAAATCAATTAGGTGTTTTAAGAAGAATGGAGAGAACAGGAACACAAGCAAACAGAAAGAGTGGAATTTAGTTAGATTACAACAGTATTGTACACACTTTTCTAAAAGAAGTCATCCATGGCATTTACACACATTTCTCTCTGCTTGGTGAGACGGAAAATTCCATCTGCAAAAAGAGATGAGAGTTGCTGTTTGAACCATGTCTGTAACTGCTTTCTGCACTTCCCCATCACTGTTGAATCGTTGTCCCTTTGAGGAATTTATTCAACAGCCTGAAGAGATGAAAGCCACAAGGCAAATCCGGGTTGTAAGGAGGATGTTCCAGAACCTTCCATCCACAACAATTTTGTGACATGCAGGCATGCATTATCATGGAGAACGATAACTTCTGAAGATAGTATGCTGGGTCACTTGTTTTTGATAGCCTTACAAAGATTATCCTCATTGGACGATTTTGAACTAAAGCACTCATCTTCAAAAGACTGCCACACAGGTAAACTTGTAGCAATTGAAAAACGTGAAAATTTTAAACAAACATTAGTTTACGATTTGTTATTCTTCTCAAAAATAAGAAAATACATAAAAGCCATTTATCTATCAAATCTATGTATCTTATAGGAAAAGTAGTAAAAATTTGACATTGAAATGTTTGTTTTTGGCTTAGATATGAATTTTTTATTACTAGCTACATGACCACAAAAATGTTGATAATGCCTTTTCCTACTAAATTTTGACATTCTGTATCTTAGAAATTTTTTAACCTAGCCAAAATAATTTGGTAGAGTTTTATTACCTGGCCAAAGCAATATACGAGGGTTGGGGCAAAAGTCATGGTAACTATTTTTTTTCTTGAAGATACCAGTCCGGTTGGGAAATGTGACATATACAGACGAAAGGACAAGGTGTTAACTACACGTATGGACAATGAATAGCACTGAAATATCGTAACACACTAATTTATTATGGTAGTGTACAGGGCAATATGGCCTTCACGGTGCAAAAGAATGACAGCACAGTACACATAAAATTGACATGACAAACCTGGGCCTAAAGACCCTCAAAGTAGTCCCCTGCAACTGTCACCACACGCTGCCAACGATGTGGGAGGCGCTGAATACCATCAGCCTCAGCATTTGCCGCACCATGTGTGAATCAGGTCACGTGTTGGTGCACAGCATTAGCAATGTCCTCTCGTGTTGCAAACCGCTACCACGTAGTGGTTCCTTAATCTTGCGAATGAGATCAAAGTCACAGGGCGAAATGTCGGGAGAGTACAGTGGGTGCTCCGATTCTAATGACCCAAGAGAATTAAAATTATTAATTCCAAATTTTAGACTAAATTTTCATTTTGATTTTTTTTTTTTTTTAATTTGAATTAACCTTAATCATCTTCGACAAATCTTTTTCTGAAAGTTTGCCTAGATCATCTCATCTTCTGTCCCATCCAAAAAATTGCCCAGCCTGGTCATGTTACACAATCTATTTGTGGTAGGTACTGTATAATCTGTACTTAATAAGTAAATGATTTGCTATACCTCGAGAACTTATTTATTAAATTAACACCGTGTACAATGTTCCTTTTATAATATGGCCATCAGGAACCGATGCCTAACCTCTGTATCCTTCATAACGCACGACACAGTGCTATGGCCTATGTGCGGGCTGAGGATCAACACCAATGAACACTTGATGACTTGAAACGGTAGCACAATTTGACGAATCAGATTTCCGACAGTTCCAAGCTGATTACTGAATTTATGTGTGGAGAAAACCTCTGATGCCCCCACATAGCAAGAGAGGACTGTAATGATTTGGAGTATGTTCAGCTGGCATTCAATGGGACCACTGTTGTATTTACAAACGTCTGACAGGTGAACACTATTTAGCATTCTAACAGATTGTACGCAGTACATTTCGTCGTATATTTATAGCAAGATTGGTAATGGTATTAACGCGCTGCATGCATACATATAGTTTCCGGTCTGAAGATAGTGCTGCTTCTGTCCTATGTATCCTGCCAAGCCAGTATGAAGCATCATCGGCTGCATCATATATTACTTCCTGCAGAGTGCATGATGTTTATTGTTTTTTTTTTAAATTACTATTGAATATTTTGAAGAAAATTTCTCCATATCATGAATTAACAATATGGTTTAAAGATACCAACAGTCGTACTTTCATTCTGGCTGGGTTCCCAATTTAACGTTATCAAACACACCCAAAATGCCATATAACATGCCTATAGAACATAAAAACCTAACACATTGAAACACAACAGAATTATGGATGGTTCTGCATGACGTTTTGTTAACAAATGAAAAAAATCTGTGTGCAGGGAAGCTGCATATCGCAGAAACAGGCTTTACAATAAATCAATGGGAATACACCATATAGAGTCTAACCTCGTTATTACGAACTTAAAAGGCCCAAAATTTATATCGTATTATCTCAAAATGAAAGACTAGCATTCACTGGGATAGGACTAGAGAAACAATTCGTATTAAGCAGGAATTCATATTAACTAGATTGGTAATAATGGGGTTCAACTGTCATTCCCACAAGTTTCATCTTTTATTCCTCGCTTCTCATCTTAAAAAACTGGTAGAACATACAAAAAAAAGATCTGTTAATTCAAAGCATGTATAGGATCTGCTTTGATTAGAAAAGCAGTGCAGAAGAGCATTAATAAGAATATGACTAATAGGAGGTATCATGATATGCAGCTTCCCTGTGTAACCCATTCATAACACAGCACAAACGCCATGTGTAGCTAGTGATGTGATTGTGGCTAGAATTTCAAAATGGAGGAATAGAACATGCTGTTCTGTTGTCTTAAAAAACCTACTTAGTCCTGTTTTTTGGTCCTTTAAGAAAGTTGGTTCTATTTTAGTTCTTTGCAGCAATAAACGGTACTCTTTAGTTCTCTCTTGAGGTTTCTATCATACACCAGAAGTGAAACCGATCAATCAAACTACCATGGTCTATTTTTACTGATTTCTACCCAGTGAGCTCTATATGTTCTTCTAGAACTCTGTTTCTACCAGATCATGATGTAACTGAACCTGAATAAATTACCCGTTGTTCCTTTATAAAATTTACTGTGTTGTATATACAGAGCGGCCTGGCTGGTTCCTCCGCTCCCTACTACCTCATCCCGAAGAGTTCCGCCTTCCACTCCAACGTGACGTACTCTGCTCTCGTGCTGGAGTCATTAGCACGAGCAGTACCAACCTTGTTTAATACCAATAGCATTTATCATGTTTTTCATCAAAAAGTATCAAGGAAATGAACAAATACTGGTAGTTCAATTAGCTTTTGACGGGCCGCGCCACGCCATTCAGCTTAGTTTGAGGTTCAATTTACGGCGTTGCTTGCGATTTGCGATCCCAAGTGTCTTATATCACTTTGATCGCCTGAATTTCGTCTACATCGTAATGTAGTCTTTTTGAAGGAGATAATTTACACCCTGTATATTTATTCTCTTTTCATAGGAAGATGATTTTAGTAAAGCTACATAATCTAAACTGAAAGAAAGTTAAAAAAAATTAAAAATAATAAAATAAGAATTAAAAAGTACATACTTGTTCAACATAAACCCCAGTACGTATTTTTTTAAATTTTTTCAATAAAATTTCTTTTTTTCAAAACTGGTGCGGATTTGATGTATCATGCTATGGCTAGCCAAATAGCATAATCTATTTGACGGCAATTATCGTTGGCTTACAGTATTATAATGTTAACAAAACATCAGTCCCTTTTTTAGTACTTTAGTGAACTATTTAGTCCTCATTTTAATCCTATTTAAAAATTTTTTTGATCCTAACCATTTTCAAAACCTAGTCACACTGCTCCGCATGTGCCCTGACATATGCGGAGGTTATGCGTTTGGAAAGCGAGTTCGGAGCGGATTCGCGACTGGATTAGGCACTAAAATGTAAAAAACTTTGATACAATGGAATCAAGCCAAAAATTGTGGACACAACTATAGAAAGAAAAATAACTCCGAAAACACTATTCCACATAATAGATTTTAATGACCCAGATGTACATTTCGGAAACGAAGTTTCCATCATGTACATTGACTCACTGATGATGGAAACTTCGTTTCCGAAATGTACATCTGAGTCATTAAAATTTATTATGTGGAATAGTGTTTTCGGAGTTATTTTTCTTTCTGTAAAAAACTTTGTTTTCTCGTAATTTTTGATTGCTAAATAAAGTTGAGAATACGCTCCGAACTTGCTTCCCAACGTCACTCCCAATCGTTAAACGTTAACGAAAAAACCAATGACACAACAAAAAAATCTCTCGCCAAACTGAAAGCCCACCCAAGCGTCCGCCCTAACTCTCGAACAAATATTCTGCCCATACATGGCGCCACCCGTCGACTTGAAAATAAAGCATAAAAGGCGCCGTGTACGTAGCCTCTGCGTTAATAATATACACTGATTGGAGGAAAATAATTGGACACTTTCGATTTTAGACTTTTTGTCGAATATCTAGAAAAATACTTGACGAATTATCCTGAAATTTCTGGGGTGTACAGAGGATGTTACACCTCACATATTTCAGCGAAGGTTTTCTCCCGAAGGCAAATAGGGGACCAGCAAAGAAGTGAACCAAAAAAATAATGTTTGGAATCACCCTGTAAAAAATAATGCTTGAAATGCATTGTAGCTGTAGCATATGCTTAAGAGGCTTGTTTTACTTTTCTGTGTTCATTTGTATGAGAATAGTACGTATATTCATGGAGATATAAAGGTTTCTTTAATAAAGTCAAAATGTTTTTGTAAGTTTTTTGTTTATAACACGCAGGATTTTCAACCCAATGAAATGCCATTTTCAGGAAACTTGACAAACTACACTACAGACAACATCGTGTAATCAGAATAGAAAAATATTAAATATTTGATGAAATATGATCATTTTTACTAAATAATGTTTAACTGCGCATGTGTATGCGTTACCAAATTGTCTTTTCCACAATTTATTAGCCAAATGTATAGAGCTACTCTTATAAAAAGCCCAAGCAAATATTTTGAAAATTCAGAAAGATATCGTCGATAGAATGATTTGAATTTCAGCTGCTCTCAAAAATAAACAAAACGATAAGGGGTTTTCTCCAAATTTTTATTTTTGGATCGGACACCAGTATCAACTTCTTCTCCTTATGCTTACGTGAAAAATATTGACTTCATATCAGCAGGAAGAAACACAAAAGGAGGAATCAAATTGGTACACTAACGACCTAAGCTCGTAAGGAAGATCGATCCAAAGATCAATAGCGCTATATGGCAAACGCCTTGACTTAAGGGGGGACGATAAGTGAACCACTCCTTGATGGACGCAGCTAGCAGAGTGTCGTCACGAATAGCATCAGACAGTTCAGTTGTAAGGGCACTTTTACTGATAACTATTAGTGTTAGTAATGGTTATTTAACACAGGTATCGGTCACAAAATCTAATTTTTTTTAAATTTAGAAGCGACTCTAATTATATGATTGTAAGCAACTCTTAGTCTATTAAAATTAACAACAGTACTAGCAGTCCAAAAAATCACACCATAGGCTAGTTTAATAACGATGACAGCAGTTATAAACTGACAAATCTGGGGTAATGTCAAAATCGCTCTTAACCTTTTAACAAAAACATTTTCGAAGTAACATGATGATAGTCTACAGTCCGTCCCAATAGTTTATAGACATCAATGTTTTGCTGATCACGTTACTATGACGTAAATGTAGTCATGGAAAGTTTTTGGGTTTGAATGAAAGCATGTGCAAGTTGATAATACGCAAACCAAATAAAAATTTTACTTTTCAGAAAAGCATTGAAAATGTTTATGATAAACCATTGAAAATGCTGTGTCCCAAAAGTTTATAGAACAACATAATTTTATGCAATATGTAAATATTTAGTGATGATGGAAGGTTTGGGGTGTTTAAATATGCTGTGAAATGGCTCAAAAGGAACATTTTACTCATCAACGAAATGCCTAGACCTCCCAGCTAACAGCTGATGAGGTTGCCAGAATATTCAGCTTAAAATCGCAGGGTGAATCTACTCATGACATTTCCAATGCGTTAAACCGTTCTAAAAGTATTATTTACCGACTTTTAGCTCATAGAGAGCCACACCAACCAAAACATCGTTCAGGAAGACCACGTGTGACAAGCTCTCGTGATGATAGACAGATACTGAGAACTAAGCTCTCGTGTGTCCATACCTAACATCACTGTTAGTTCACATTGCATATATCAAAGAATACGCTTCAAAAAAGTATTAAAGAAGCTGGTTACCTTATTCACAAGAAAATGAGACGTAAACTGCGATTCACAAAGCTTCACCAAAAGAAGAGGTCGCAGTGGGCTCGTCAGCACATATCATATGGTGATAAATGGCTGAGTGTGCTGTTCAGTGATGAAAAGAAATGGAATCTGGATGGTCCTGATGGATATGCAAGCTACTGGCATGAATTAAGGAAAGATCCCCGAACATTTTTTAGCAGACTACAAGGTGGTGGATCAGTGATGATATGGGCGGCCTTTTCATATAATCGTCAGGCGTCGTTAGTATTTTTAGATGGACGACAAAACTCAGAAAAGTATATAGAGACACTACAAAGTCATTTGATTCCGTTCAATGAAATTTTGGGAGGAAAGAATTGGATTTTTCAGCACGATAACGCATCCATCCATACATCCAACGCTACAAAAGACTATCTAAACAGGAAAAATGTATCTGTTCTTGACTGGCCACCGATGAGTCCTGACCTGAATCCCACTGTGAACATGTGGGGCATTTTATCTCGGGAAGTTTATGGCAATGGACGTCAACATTCGTCTATCAATGAACTCAAGACATCAATCGAGTATGATCGGTACAATTTAGATCCAAAAACGTTAAAACTTTGATTCTTTCTATGGAAAATTGTATATATGATGTCATACGAAACAACGGAAAATCGATATGCTTTTGAGAACCAAGTATTTTCTTGTAAATTTGAGATTTCCATACATTCTATATATTTTTGAGACAGTGCTCTTTTCGTTTATTTGCTATAACAATACGCTAATGTAAGTTTGTTGTCATTTCCGTTTTGGTTAAATACAAGTTGTATGTGTTTAATAATAAACCTATTTGAACTCAGTCGTATTTCTTTTTGTTCCTTTGATACATGCTTTATATTGATATCTATAAACTTTTGGGACTGACTGTAGTCAACATACTCATTAAACTTAAGGCCGGGGTCGAAGGTTATTCCCAAGATAGTAATCAAAGTTTGATTTAGCGTGTCTTTACGGCCAATCATAACATGGGTTTTAGACGAATTTAAACAGAGACCTCGACTTTTAAACCAGTGAGAAAAATATGGCAAGTCTTGGTATAAATATCGGATACAGAAGGGATCATAATACTGTGCTTATTTACAATGTGTGTAGTGGCCTTACAGTATAAGAGATGGACAATAGAATTACCAACTAGTTTCGCCATTTATTCCCGGCTTTGTCAAGGTACACAACAA
>JAHWFO010062738.1:1725117-1742894 GCA_023313115.1 Rhysida immarginata | reverse complement strand
TTGTTGTGTACCTTGACAAAGCCGGGAATAAATGGCGAAACTAGTTGCCAATTCTATTCTAATGGACTTTTCGTCTTGGTCTTGTGGAGGATAGGTACCACACAAAAAATTGTCGTCTACATAGCTCTATATATATCACAATTGAACTGGTGACAGAAGAGCGAAGCAGTCGTAACAGCACACAGAAGCTGATCAAGACCCTGAACTATGCTCCTGGTGGATGGCCTACTAATCAAAGGACTAAGACTGATGATGTTTGTACAGTCACTAAAGCAGTGATGTAATAAGTCCATATAGCCTTTAGAGACATCAAGCATAGCGAGATCATGGAGAAGCTGAACTCTGAAAACTGTCAAATACTTTTGAAATGTCTATCTGAGCAACTATAAACTTTGGCCTTGGTCGAAGTTCTGCATGTATTACCTGGCTTTTTGTTGTTCTTGGAATAAACTATCATATTTTTCTGAGATGAACTCTGTTGCCTTTTTTTATTTCTATAAATTTCAGTTTCAACTATTGTATCTCCTCTTGAATCTTCATTAACATGTCACTTTTTGTATGCTTAGTGTTTCGAGTCTTTTTCTGAGATACTGTAGAATTTGCCTACTTCTTGTCCATACTCCTGTGATGATACATCACATGGTTACTGTTTTTTTTCTTTCGTAGTTTTTTTTCATATTCTTTATTTATTCAGTAAGCCTACTTTATTTACTTGATTTATTTGCCTGGTTTTTTGATTCCTCGTCCGTATTTTACCTGTGTGTTCCGTTTTCGTCTCTTTCTCATTATTCACGAAGTGTTTCAGACCACTATTTTGTTTGCTCTGCTGTATTTCCATTGTTATTCATCAGTTGGAGTCTGGATAGCCCCGACCGATTAGAGAGTGGCCTCGTCGGCGGGTAGCCAATCAGCAGTTGATCTCGGGTGTAGAGCCAATCAAATGTGGTCTTTGGCTCTGCACGAGATTCAACAGGCGCTGGAATCCGTAGAATTTGTAATAAAAGATGAAGCATCAGTTTATTCATCACGGTCAGACAGCAACAACATCTCGCTGACAGATGGAGGACCTGACGACCAGCCCCGCTGTTGGAGGAAACCTTTCCCCGGGAGATGTTAATCCCAGTGCGGCTGTGAAGAAGGTAGCCATCGACAAGCTCCGTCGTTCTTTGTGTAGGCCCAGTTTTGGTCTGGTGCTAGCCTACGAAGCTTTCTCCTGCATTAGCCGTCATTGTTCATTCATTTGCGGCAGGCATGTTCCCTCCCTTCCGTGCTCGTTCGTGTTCGGGAAAACTCAGATTTTTTATGTAAAAATAGGTATAATTTTATTTGTAATTAATTCTATTTTTTCTATTCTTTAAATTTTTTTTACTGTTTTGCAGACAGTGATTGTTAAGTATATATTGTTTTAAAAAATGTTAATTAAAAAATCTCCACGTGATTACCACTGTCTGCAGCTAGTTGTTCCTCGCGAATAATTTAAGTGATCACGAGGATATGTGTCACACTATTGTTGATGTTCTTTCCGTGGTTACTGTTTTTTTATTTCAGACAGACCACTTCCAGCTTGACCAGTCGTCCATCCTTCTGGTCCTCCACGTCCTCACTAACCTGCAGCATGGCGTTCAACTTCCATTTATCATTTTCATTCCAATGCTCTGCAAATTACTCCTACCCTGCCGTTCGATGTTTAGTTTCTTATTGAATTTCTCACTTTCTCTCGGCAGCCATGATTCTTTATCTAGCAACATTGTTTTGCGGGTTTACCCATAGGGTAATAACGAAATTTCTTTTAATGCAATTTCAACAATAACGCGCATAAGGGACGCTATGCTGCACATTTTCAATCTTATTCCCCATTAATAATTAATTATTATTTCGCAGTCTTTCTTTAGACATTAAATGGGAATTTTGTAATTTCTTTTCCTTATTCTTTATAAGGAATTGGTCTGTCTCAATTTTTTTATATTTAATCTCAATTCGCTCAATGTAGCGACTGATATTTCTCGTTACAGTGTTTTGCTGTATTTAACGTACATTTAAGTATTTCTTTATTTTATTCCGAGAAATATTTTCTTTTGTAATTGAGATCGCAATGCCTATTCCTCAATTAAATCATATTGTATAGAACATTCTTTTGTACAGAATTTTTGTATTTTATAAATAAATATCGCAATTTTTAAACCAAAATAAAAGTCTTTTAATGAGCCACGTTTACTCTTAAGTTTTGGGGTTCTTTCTTTTAAAGTACCACCCATTAAATTCTATTTAGTTTGCTTCCCCCTCTGAACAGTTCGCCATTGTCGAGTGTCCGTGGTAAGGACTTTGCCTTCAAGATATTTTCGTCTTGTGTGTTTGGTGGTACTAACACGTTTGGCTTCAGACTTGAGTGAGGTGAAGTTTCTCTTCAGTGGTTGACTGGTGACCCGTCAATTTTTTTATTATCTTCAGCAGTCAGGTTATGAACTCATGAATTTTTAAATAGCCCTTTTTGTAAATTTGATCATTCTGTTTTTGTAAGTTATGACTAATAATTGATATTACTTGTGTATATTTTCTGGTGTCTAATGTTTATTATAAACTTTATTTTGTTTATTGTTTGCTATGATAATTCTGTGATGGGAGGCATCTGGTATTATTTTATTTGAGATATGAATCATTTGGCTTTTTTTAGACCTTCAGTTTGGAAGGCCTTTGTTAAGCTTTCTGTTGTGTGCCTCATTTGTTTTGCTTTATGAATTATCATAGCGCTAGTTGAACTTGTTCTCTTGATTTGTCTTCTTGGAATTATTTATTGTTATTATAGTCTGTATTTAATTTGTTTATTTGTTTCTTGAAAGTGTTTTCTCCACGTCATGGCATTATTGTGGTGGGAGGCTTACATTTGGGCTGTGACTTTGGTGGCGTTGGTTAACCCGTTATGTTTATTTGTAAGTTGTTCGGTGGTTGACAGATTATGGGGAATGTTTAAATCCTACACTTTGTGTTGCAGGTTGTGTTAAGACCATTGGTGGTCTGTTAATTCCCGTTTGGTTTTGATCTTTTCAATGAACACTTACGTTAGGAGTCGGGATTTAAGAGTCCAGATCGATTCAGTTTTTTAATTTTAATCCACACATTTATTGTGTGTGATAACTAGTGGTGGGAAGCTTTCTTTATTTTCCCTTTTTGTATCCTCATCTTTGGATGGGATGTGGTTTGACTGTTTGTTTGAGCCTCTTCGGTTATTGTTTGTTGTGGGAATGCCATGACTTTACTGCTTTATTGTAAGTACTGTTCTTATTTTGTCTTTTTTGTAAGTACTGGTTGTTTTTTTTTTTTAATTTAATATTATGTAGAATTTTTGATTTGAATTGCCCTAGATTATTTGTATTGTAACTTTTTTTGTTGAGTATAAATAAAATTTGTTCTTTTCTTCTTGACTCCAGGTAGAACTTGTGTTGTCTCTTTATTTGACGAGGAAATAATTATGCCATAAAACCTGCGATCATAATAAGCACACGCTACGTATGAATTTGTGCAAGTTCTGACAATTTAACAGAAGGGGGGAGGGGGGAGAACCTCTTTTTGAGAAAAACTGTATATTAAGGTAAAGTCCTCATCTACACTAACTCTTTTTGTACCAATGGTGTCATTCGACTGTGGGCAGAATTGGTAAAAGCTGTGAGTCCCAGGCATTGTCTTAGGTTTAGAAAATATGTTCTCCAGCAGTTGACAAGTTTTTAATCAAGTTTCTTTGTGCACCCACACGCGGGGAAGGTCTTGATTGACAAGGCCTGCACTCCGGGTGACTCCCTTGCGGTGGGGCAGGGTTGTTTGGACTCGTATAAAGATGGTGTAGACACAAAGTAAAGAGGCGGTGTTGTTACGGTGTATTAAAGATTTAATAACAAACATATTATTTAATGGAAAACTCAACATATTTAAGGAAATTTTTAAGTATTGCAATTGTGACGACCGCCCCCTTGCTTTAATGATCACTAAAATAAACAGTGAACGCTAATTTGTTGAGGGAGTGAGATCCTCGAGGGTTCGGGACTGAAATGTGCGAGTGGGAAGTATTGATTACCACACATAAAAATTAAAACTTACAGAGTCTTTATTTCAGATATAATGCAAATCAAATCAGTAAATAAATATACTATATCGAAAGTCAACACATTAATACTGGTGGCAAAAGAGGCTTATTGTCAGTAGCTGCCAACGCCAGCGTAAAGGGGCCCCTTAGCCTATTGCGCTACTCCTATTACATCAAGTACCAACAGGTACGCGGGACACATTCTGTCCTTACAACCGTTTCAAAACACGCAATTACAAAGCACTCGTGACTACTGGGGGGAGGCCCCGAACACGAGCCACAACAACCGTGTTGTTACAGCGCTTACATTCGCTGCGACAGCTCTGCTGAGACGCTTGTAGAGCGTGGGTCTATGCATGGGCACTTTTGAGAGGGCACACTGCGCGCAGATCGCGCCAACTAACAGCCCTAGGCACAAGGCCGAAGAGCGTCACGTGATCCTTTTATTATTATACTGGCACTCGGCACAGACCGGGGAGGATTACCGAAACCCCCTTGCGTACTTCGCGGAACTTGCCACAATCCGTCTAACTTTTCCACACCCTTAAGGTGCACAGTGGCTAATCAGCATTTAACCACAGACGATGGCTGAACGCTCACTCCAGTGTAAGGATGCACCACGCAAATAACACGCACTCTGCACTGTGAGCCACACAATGCCAATCGGCGCTGCTCGGTGTTCGAAGTTGCATCCAGCATGCTGCTAGTCACTTATGTGAAACTATAACAGGGTTCCCACATTCTGGAAAGTCAGGGATAGTCAGGGAAGTAGGTCTATTTTCATGCATTTGCTCTTTGCTGACGACCTTGTCCTCCTTGGGTCTTCTCGCACGAACCTTCAGCATGCACTAGACCGGTTTGCAACCAAATGTGAAGAAGCTGGGATGAAGATCAGTGTGGCTAAAACCGAGGTTCTGGTCCTTTCAATACAGCCTGCTCAGTGCACTCTCCTTGTTAGGGGAGCCTCATTGAGACAGGTGGAGAAATTCAAGTATCTCGGGATTGCATTCACAAGTGATGGACGGCAGGAGAAAGAACTGAATGCTCGGATCGGTGCAGCAAGCTGTGTCAGACGTGAACTGTGGCGATCCGTGGTAACGAAACGCGAGCTGGGTAACAAAGCCAAGCTCTCCGTCTTCAAATCTATCTTTGTCCCCATTCTCACCTATCTTGGTCATGAGGCTTGGGTAATGACCGAAAGAGTGCGATCTGCGGGTACAAGCGGTCGAAATGAGATTTCTGAGAGGTGTGGCAGGTGTTACCCTACTAGATAGAGCGTATAGCAGCACATTAATGGAATCTTTAGCTGCTACTTCTCCGCATTGAGAGATTTCAGTTACGCTGGTATGGCCATGTAATACGGATGCAACAAACTAATCTTCCTAGGCAGTTGTTATTTTCCAAGCCGGTGGGTAAGAGACCAAGGGGTCGGCCTAGAACCAGGTGGCTAGACTACATGGAGAATCTGGGTTCGAGTCGCTAGGATATTACCAGGGAGGACATGCGCCTGATGGCGGAAGATCGCGATCGCTGGAGATCCTCCATAGGGTAGTGCCCCCACGACCCTAACGGATAAGCGGGTTTGAAAAGTAACTAAGTAAGTAAGTAGGCTTTTTCGTACAAAAGTTATAGCTTGATTTGCATTTAGAGCCTCGCAACCCCCACTGAGGCCTCAGGGGACTATACCAATTTTAATGTATAAGAGCTAAAATTTTAAGGAACACATTATAAATATAAAACATTTCAGGTTTCTGGACTTCCAGTTTTAAATTTATAGCTCCATTTGAGATTGAGGCAGCAAGGCCCCTGCCAAGTGACATAGAATTTTTAATATAGATTAGCTAAATTTGTAAATACCATACTATGATTAAACAAAATTTCAGGACCGTAGGCCTTTCCGTTCAAATTTTATAGCTTCAATTGTATTTGTGGTCGTCAGGGGCCCCGAAGCCTATACCAGTCTCCTGTATATTGACTATAATTTTTAAGTAACGCACTGTAAAAATATAAAACTTCAAGTTCTTAGACCTTTTTATTATTCAAATGTTAAAGCTTATTTGTGATTTGGGCTCTAGGGCCCCTGTGGAGACCTAGCAGCCTTATTCCAGTTTTTCGTGTATAGTAACTAAATTTTTTTAGTAAACTACTATAAGTATACACATCTTCAGATTTCTAAGCCTTTTTGTTCAAACATTATAGCTGTTTGGGTTTAGGGCCCCTGCCAGGGCCCCAGAGGAATATATATGATTTAGTGTATAAGAGTTAAAATTTTAAGTAACACAAAATAAATATGCAAGAATTCAGATTTCTGGACTTCCGGTTCAAAAGTTATAATTTGATTTGCGACTGGGTGCTCAGGGCCCCTGTCGAGACCCAAGAGCCTTATACCAGTTTTTAGTGTACACGTATATTAACTAAATTTTTAAGTAAATTTCTATAAATAATCAAAATTTCAGATTCCTAGACCTTTTCGTTTAAAAGTTGTTGTTTTGCTTGTGTTTGGGGTCTGTAGGGCTCTGCTGGGGCTTATATTACTTTTTTTTGTATATTTGCAATATTTTTTTAGTACCACACAACGGATATACAAACTTTCAGGTTCGAATGTTATAGCTTCAATTGTATTCGGTGCCTCGAGGCTCTTGGCAGGGTTCTAGAGGTTTATATCAGCTTCCTTCTATATTGGCTATATTTTTTAGTACCAAACTAAAAAAATACAAAGTTTCAGGCTTCTAGACCTTTCCGTTCAAGAGTTATAACTTGATTTGTAATTGATGCCTCGGGGTCTTCTGGCAGACTCCATAAGCCTACATCACATTTCTTGTATATTTGCTATATTTTTTTAGTACCACACTTATAGATATACAAAATTTCAGGATTCTAGGTCGTTCCGTTCAAATGTTACAGCTTCAATTGTATTTGGGGCCTCAGCACCTCCAATGGGGCCCTTGCGTGACCACCGAGAGAGAGGCTTATATCTCTCTCGGTGGTCTCGTGGTCCTGGCCCAAGAGGCTTATATAACTTTTCTTGTATATTGATTGTATTTTTTTAGAACCGCACTACAAATTTACGAAATTTCATGATTTTCCCCCTCTTTGTTCAAAAGATAAAAAAAAGGAACCATGAAATTCATACAAGTGGCTTCTGAGGGGCCCCGGGCCACCTTAAAGGAATCGCTATATTTTTCACAATGTCCTCTTATAGGGCCTACGAATGTAGAAAATTTCAAAAGTTATGGCATCAAAATGTTACGAGCAGTAGCGGAGGATTGGCTATACTACAAATACAGTTCTTTAAATTCTGACGTAAAACAACGCAAATTGCTCAAACGCAATCAAAACTCCATAGACATGAAACGAAGTCAGATGGGGTTTGGTTAACCCTAGAGAATTCGCTACATTTTTTGCTTTGTACTCTGTATAGGGCCTACGTGTGTAGAAAATTTCAAGCTTCTAGGTCAATCCTTTCAAAAGTTATGGCGTGTGACATACATGTTACATACATCTGTACTGCCGTTAATAGGGTTTTAGATGATGCTAAAACCCTAAAAAAACAAATATAGATCGTTGCAAACACAAAACTTCAATATAAAGAAAAACTATTAGAAAAACAAGGAAACATAGATAAAGAAAAGAAATTTCCTCTTGCCACCATTTCCTCTTCCTCTGAATCCGAGTCCTCCCCCTCCAGTTCCCTTACTAGGACACTCCTTCGCGGCCTCTCCCTTTTATTCTTACCCGCACCCTGCGCCAGTGAGGATCGAAAATATGGTTTTAACCGATCCACATGCACGGTAATCAAGTCACGCTGCCTCAAACCCTCGATCCTGTACATCACGTCAGTGACTTTTTCAACCAGTCTGAACGGACCGATATATTTGAACGAAAACTTTTTCTTCCGTCCACCCTTCCTCAGCAGCCAAACTTTACTACCCACTGTTTAGCATCCTGTTTAGCGTTCTCCCTTTGTTCAGTCGATCTAACTTCACCTCTCTATGCCTTTGGTCAGACTCACTCATTTCCTGTCTAATCTGCCGCAATTTCTTTACTACCTCCGAACGGTATTCCTCAATATACGCAGGTTCCTATGCTCTACCCCTTCTTCGTCCCATCCTGGTGCTACCGGGTCGAAACCATCTAAGAGGTAGGCCGGCACCTCCCTCATCGCCTCGTGACAACTTGTCCTCATGCACCAAAGAGCCAAATCTAATACCTCATCCCAGATCTGGGGATGATTTCCGCACAGAGCTGCAATGGTCTCGCATAATGTTTTGTTGCACCTTTCCACGAGACCATTCGATGTCGGGTGGTACGAGGTTGTCACCTTGTGCGTAATTCCCAACTCTACACAATAATGCATTAAACATTTCCAAAGTGAAGTTGGGGCCTCTATCGCTAATAATTTGCCTAGGAACTCCATATCGAGATACAATAGCTCTCGCAAGGGTCTTCGCCATAGTGCCAGCAGTTTGATCAGGCAGGGCCTGGGCTTCCACAAATTTAGTCAGGACGTCAGACGTGACTAGGACATACTTGTTGCCCTTCTTAGACTTTTGTACCGGCCCCACTATGTCTATCACGACCTTCTCAAAGGGGTATCTAGCTCCAATACCCATCTGCTATGGTGCTTTAACCACATTCCTTTTCGTTCTCTAACACACTATACACTCCCTCACCTTCTGAACCACAACGTTCCGAATATATAGCCAAAAATACAGCTTACGTAGCTTATGGAGTGTAGTTTCCACCCCATGATGACCACCCAACAAACAATCATGGAACTGGGCCAACAGCCTTCCCCGTAGCCCGAATGGAATGCAGATCTTCGGACGAGAATTCGGGTGTCTGAAATCATACCGGACCACTAGCCCATCCACCAACGTCAGCCTACCCCAAGGTCTTAGTAACTCATCCCAGCCTTTGTCCATATTTCGGACAGCCAGGTATCCAGCGGTTGCTGCTCCAGCAGTTCATTCCTCATGCCCGGATCCATATGCATAACCACCACATTAGCACACTGCTGGACAACATATCGGACACGCAGTTTTGTCTACCCGCCATGTGTTCATACTCGAGGTGGAATTCTTCCAACTGTAAGGCCCATCGAAGAACCCGTTGGTTGGAATCCTTCATACTCTGTAGGAACACAAGGGGCTTATGGTCTGTGATTATAGTCGTCGGAAACTCCAGAATGTGGTGGAATTGTTTAGTCGCCAGTATGATAGCGAGCACCTCCTTCTCTACCACCGCATAATTCAGTTGCCAACCCTGCAACTTCTGACTGAAGAATGCCATCCACCTTCTGTTGCAGAACAGCACCGACTACATATGCCGACGCATCGGTCACAAGAAACCTTTTCTTATAATCACGTGCAATAAGAATGGGTGCCCTGGACAACTTGACCTTGATTGACTCCATAGCTTCATGGCATGCTTCACTCCAGTGAAATCTCACTCCTTTATGAGTCAACTGGGTGATGGGAAGGAGGATCTCTGATAAAAGGGCGATAGAAATTCACAGAGACTATACGCCCTCGCACTTCTCTAACACTTTTAGGTTCCTTGAAACAACTAATAGCCGCCATATTATCTGGGTCCGGGCTGACTCCTGATGCAGAGATCACGTGACCTAGATAGCGCACACAAGGGGTACAAAATTGGTATTGTGTTGGCTTGATGATTAAACCCTTTGCCCGGAATCTTTCAATCACCCAGCTTAGCACGTTAAGATGTTCGTCGAATGTCCTCGTCGAAATGAGGATATCATCCAGGAAGGTATGCACTTCTCCCAACTTTTCCAGCAACGTTTTCACTACGTACTGCTGGAAAATGTGAGAGGAGTTCTTGCCTCCCTGGGGCAACCTAGTCAGCTGTTATTTTCCCCAGGGAGTCTGTAAGGCATAGCATTCCCTCAGTGACTCCACCAAAAGTATTTGAAAATACCCATTATTTAGGTCGAGCAGCGAGAAGAACCTATGCCCATTCAGCACTAGTGAAGCGAGGAAGTCCACCGGGCTTGAGCACGTGTTGTCCTGGCGAAGATCTAGTGTTATACGCACCTCACCATTCTTCTTCCGCGCCATGTGCACCAGGTAGTTCCACGGACTCATACTCGCCTCAATAATTCCGACCCCTCCAGTTCCATGATCTTCTGTTGGCAGGCATCTTTATAAATGTAAGGGATTTTGTATTGTCGGATGAACACAGGATGGGTCTTATCGATCGTATATTCGGCCTGATGATCAGTGATGCCCTGGACCTCTGTTATCTCTCTGCCAAAGCATTCTACAAAATCTTGGATCAAGCATTTTAGGGCTTTTCTTTGCACTGGGCCGATTTCCCAATGTTCATCTTCTCAAATGGCTTTACGACCTCCAACACACAAGATTGCCATACATCCCCATGCTTCCGATTAATCTCTCATAAATATTGCACACAGACTATCCATTCCTCGCAACCTGCATACGTGTCCTCCCTCCTGCAAGAACTCATTCCTATTGCCATAGGAACCAACAGCATCCTACAACAATGCATACACATAACCTTGCAAAAAAAAGAGGAAAAGCCTCGGGTTGGAAGGGAGGAGAAAAAATCCATTAATTTGAGATGCTCCCATGCCACGTAACAAAAACACGCCACTCGCAACACTATTCCCAATGGTGCCTCAGAATCAATCTAAAGCAATCAAAACCGTGCTCAAACGGTTATCAAATTGACAGACTTGCCAATAACTTCAAATTTTCTTCATGCTAGGCACCTACAGCAAGCGCAGCATTTACAAATCGCAGGTATCGAAACAAGGCGGCATATACAAGTAAGACAACCAAAATCGGGTAACTTAAACACTAAAATTACACTGAAAAGAGTTAATAACATGCAAAAGAAGACTATAACAGTTCTTGGACTGCCTGAACGCAGACTTCGCGTGCATACAGAGTCCGTCGAAAGCAAAAACAACAGACGAACATCAGAGCTCACTGGACATAGGTGCTTATGTAAAACGTGGCTGCTTAGTCGCACAAAAGTTCATTGCTTACTTTAGTCTCTTGATCCAATAAAAGGGGAGGGGAGGAAATAAAAAAAAAACAAACAAACCTCTACAAGGTGGAAAAAGTACAAAAGAACGATCTCATCAGCTTTGCAAAATTCACACCGATGTTTTCTTAGCTGATACAACACTCGTTGCGTTGAATTTCACATCAATGAACAGAATAACGTTGAGATTCACATGCGTTCTAACACCGGTGGGCTCGCATGTATCAAAACACAAGGAAGATGGACAACTGCACTCAATAAATGCAAGCAAACACAGTTATCGTTTAAACTGTTTATTCAACTTAAGGCATGACTAAAATTGAGAAAGCTAGGTTCTAGAATGCCAGGGAAGCCTTGTCACGACCCCCATTACAACAGCTTTCGCATGCCATATCGAACTCCATTTTTCACGTACGGCTTCACTGCTTCATATGCAGCAAAAACAACTGTCTTTCTCGTACAACAAATCACAACACTTACGTTCTTCATTGTCACCGGAGATTCTCCGTATTGGTGCAGCAACAAAACCCAGAGGGCAGCGCTCATTCTGGCCATTGTTACAGCATCCAAACTACTAGATAATAATGCTACTAAAAACCAACATAATGTCTACTAGTGATACACATAAGATTAAAAGAAACTTATACCCAGGGAATAACTATTTATTCGCTAAAACAAACAACACCAGTTTTTGCGAAATAAATAACCTAAAACATGGTTAACACAAAAAAACACAAAACAAAAAAAAACACCCAATAACAAGATGCATGGTTCAATAGTGATTCAGCAACAAAGTAAAAAAATCCCCAAAACAAAGGAAAAACAAAAAAAAAATAAACAATACACTGATAATAGTCACATATGCCCCTTAAGTCTAAAAGAACCATGTTCTTTATCAAAACATTAATGACACCACATATATTCCCATGCACAATATTTATATGCGATGCCACTACCCTTGCTAACGCTACAATACACAAAAACCCATCTGCTCCCATTTCTGTAGCGCACTCCTCAACATCTTTTTCTTGGTCAACTTCACTGCCTGCTGAATTGGCGGATCACCTCCATTGCCATCACCATGCAAACTTTTAAATGGGCACCACTGCTAATCTTCTAAGTAGAGTCCATCATGCTCGATGGTCTTCATCCAACGATCAGCCAGTTGGCAGATGCCCTCGCGAAACCACTCCTTCGGTTTCTGGGCGAAAAAGTCACGCACGACATCTTTAACCTCATTGACATTGGAGAAGCGCCGTCCATGCAGGAAGTGATGGACGGAAGAGATGGCAGTCAGAAGGTGCCAGGTCAGGGCTGTATGCTGGATATGGTAGAACCTCGATTTTTTCCAGCAGTTGACGACACACCTTCATCCATTGTTGTGCTTGTGCGGGCGTCAGCTCGTGGGGCACAACTCGGCAGCTCCTATTGACCTTTCCCATGGCGTGCAGATTTCGAACCAAAATCGATTGTAATGTCCCAATGACCGCCGCTAGTCCACGGGTGGTGCTGCCTGCGTTAGCCTCCACTTGTTGTTGTAGGGCTGTGTCATCCACTTCATTGGATCTTCCGCTCCTTGATGCATCTTTCAGGCCCATGTCTCCAGATGAAAAGCGGGATAACCACTGTCGTGCTGTCCTTTCATTGGTCACATCCTGATCTTCCACCCTGCAAATTTCAGCGGCTGCTGCTCGCGCACTGGTCCCTTTATTCCCATAGTGACGAAGGAGCCCGCTTGTAACCAATTTTTCTGCCATAATTTTACACTGGCTGACGCAGGTGGCACAATGTCTATGGCATTCAAATTCGTACTGACGTTTCTTCCCACTCTTTTCTCTCAAGCTGCAATATACCCTTGTGGTAAATGGTCTTCGCCCAGAATTCGTCAAACTCTAATACCCACCCTCCCGAGTTGGCCACTACTTTGGACTCAACCTCTGTACATCAGTTACCGGAGTTATGTGTAACCCATTACCATCAACTGTCTTATATCGGAGAATAGCAGGGCACCAATGACAATTGCTCTATCCTGGGATACACCCGGCCTGATTTCACTCATGAATGCGGCCCTCCTCAGCCGATTCCTTGGAAAATACTGGATGTCTCCCCTTTTAATTCCCCTAACTCGGGTTATTCTTCCCGGTAGGTGGCGTAAAACACGAAATGGGCCAAAATGCTGCCCACTACTTTTACCACCAGGCATTACCATCACCAATGTGCCTTGGCTCAATACCTATTTTGTTTAGGCTGATCACAAGATCCCAGTTCACACCCCAACACAGCTTCTGATGCCTGAAGTTCCTTTGTAGGCATAGCCCCCTTTTTTTGAGTGATCCCTTTGTACTTCTTGTTTCTGAGGATCGCTACCCCTGTGCCTCCTGCGACAGGCCACTTACCACCAGGCAGATGTGTGCACTTAACTGCCTTGTCATTTGCCAGGCCACACTCATTAGTGATAACAGATGTCGAGGAACATTGAAAAGCTACCCCATTCAAAACATCAGTGCCTAAAATCCCGTCATACGGACGATCAGCAAAGGAATGGAGCAAGAAGTCACACCAAGGCAGTACCTTTCCGCAGATATTAATATCTAACGTGACTCTTTGTTTAATATGTATGCATCCCACGTTGACCCCACGGACCACCATGTCAATATAATAGATGGGGACTTGCTGTAGCTGCCTATGTAGTTCCTCATCCAAGAAGGAAACCTGTGAACCTGTGTCAAGGAGCATGTCCACTAATTTCCCCTGGACATACACGCCAACACGATAGAGCTTGTCTGTCCCACGTTTCAGCATAATGGGGCCATCAATCAGGGTCGCTTGCACACTATCTTGGCGTCCGGCTGAACGACAATCACGGGTGTAGTGCCCTGGTAAGCCGCACTTAAAACAAGTCATGTTGTTTTTTTGAGGCTGTGACATCCAATTGCACTCCTCCATAAATTTTTCCAATATAGTCCTTAGCTCCCGGATTTCCTGTCGACAGGGACACTCTTTTTCGGCCCCTTCGACTATTGAGCAAGGCAGGCCTTTGTATCCCTTTTTGGTTTGTGAAGAAGACGGGGCCTGGACGACAACTGGGACAGATTGCTGCTCCCCCAATTCCACCCCGCTAGACTCGACCTGATGCCATCGCTCAACCTCCTCAGACTCCAGCGCACATATGACTGCCTTTTCAAATGTCGCTGGAGCTGTGGCCATCAGGAGCTTCTTATGAGCCAGTAGAATTCCATGTTTGAATCATTGTTTGAATCTGGTCTCTAGACGCCTCCAATCCTGGGTTTCCCTGGAGGAAGTGGTTCATTGCAAGCTGCAGTCTGCCATAAAATTCTATGACTGACTCCCTCCTTCACTGAACGACATCGTACAACTCCTTTCCATAAACACGGTTCACTTTGACTTGGCCAAAGATTTTGAAAGGCGGGCACACAAGAGTGTAGTTTTCAACATCAAACAGCTCATACTTCGCAGCCTTTCGAGCAGCATTTCCTTTAAGCTTTCCCTGGCAACTGTGAGCTTTATCTCATTAGTCCAGTGGACCACAGCCCTAATGCTGTTGACGGCATTTAGGAAACCGAAGGTACTAATTTCTGCTCCATCGCTGCAAACACCGGAACTGTTCCTGTATACCCCGCCATTTTCGGTTCCTGGGCACCCCCACCATTATCCCCGCCTCTTCATTGTCAGGCATAGTGCCAACCCCAATAGGCTCAGCCACGCCAACAATCAGCGATTAACGCTCTATCAAACATGTTGCAGCGAGCATTTGCCACAAAAAACAAATCAAAATACAGAAATGCCACAACAACAACACCACAGAAAACAAAATGATGTACACAAAATAGCGCATCACTAGTCCCCAAAGTAATTCCCATTGGCATCTAGCACCTTCTGCCAACGTGTCTCCAGTTGATCAATTCCCTGGCTGTAAAACTTGCTGGTCTTCGACTCAAAGAAGTCCATGAGTGCCTTCCGCAGGATTTTCCATTGGTGTAGGATTTTCCACAAAGATGGTTGTCCAGAGAATGAAAAAGGTGATAATCAGTTGGAGCAAGATCTGGTGAGTAAGGTGGATGACACAAAGTTTCCCAGCCAAGCTGCTCTATGGTTTCCCTGCCACCTGCGCCACATGCAGCTGAAGATTGTCATGAAGGAAGAGTACCCCTTTGCGATTCACCAATGCTGACTCCAACTGCTGCAATGCCTGTTGCACACGTTCCAACTGCTGGGAGCACACGTTCCCCAGTGATGGTTTGGCCAGTTGATGACAGCTCATACTGAACCATTTGGAGTCTAGTTCACCAGACACTAAGCATGATTTTTGCGTGGGTGTAGGGGTGGCTTTGAGGTGAGAGGCAGGGTGTCCAGGGAAGACAACCACGGTTTGGAACGCTTAGGAGTGTCATACAGGTCCCACTTTTCGTCACTGGTAAGTATTTGATTAAATATGGTTGCGTTTCGATGTCGAGAAAGCAACGATATCCAGGCTGTCAGTCGTTGATTCTTGTTGGATTCTGACAACGTGTGGGGTCCCATTTGCTCAACTTGTACGTCTTTCCTAGGCTGTGTAGGTGACGTCTTAACTGTTTCATCAGCAAACTGATACCATCTGTCAATTTCACCACATGTTAAAATGCTGTCCTCCTCTATGTTTTCAGGGCCTGGTCATCTAAGCTTATGGTTGACCACTGCAGGGTTCATCAGAAATGGCAAATTCTCCTGTCCTGAATTTGTGGAACCAATGCCTTGCGGTGTGTTCATTCACACCATCATCTCCAAACGCAAGACACATTCGGCAACTTGATGCTGCTGCTGACAAGCCCACCTTGAAATCATAAAGCAAACAACACATAACCATCTCCTTCGATATTTTCATTTGTCTTCACTTCTGCTTGAAATGCGATTGATGTGAATGCCCAACAGCCCTGTATTTTTACAGGCTAACAGTGGTGGAACGGCCTAATAATAAATTTGTAGCAACTTTTGTAGCAGGAAAACTAGCATTTTGTAGCAGTCTGTAGCAGAAAAAAATGGCGATTTGTAGCAATTTGTAGCAGGAAAACTAACATTTTGTAGCAGTCTGTAGCAGAAAAAATTGGCGATTTGCAGCAATTTGTAGCAGGAAGAAATTAAGTATCAAACAATGAAATGTTCAATTGAATTATGTAGCAAGCAACTATAACACAAATTTAAAAATAAAATCAGTAAAGGCTTTAATGTACAATAATTTATAGTGAAAGGAACAAAAATATACAATCAATAAATGGTCAACAGAATAAAATAACATTTAAGTGATATCATTTTCAGATTTTAAATTTAGTTTTTCTTCTTCCTCTTTGATGAGTTAATTGATGATAATTTATCTTTGTTCTTTTCTATTAGTTCTAAATTTTTTTCAATTCTCGTTTTCGCTTCCTTTAAAAGAACCTGCCCGCTTTCAATTACAGAAAGGTCCTTTTTCTTTAAGCCCTCATCAATGGCTTTTTCAGCATTCTGAAGAAGTTTTTGAGACATGCTTAACTGCCGTTTCAGATTCTCCTCCTCTTCTTTCAATTTCTGTATGCTTTCTAATTCTAGGGTTTCAGAAGAATGTGTTTCTTCAAGTTTACGTTTATTATTCGTAACAGCAACTCTTGCTTCATATCGTTGTCTTGAGCCTTTAACGTATCTGATCAAGGTTGGAGTTATCAGAAATTTTTCGACGCCACCAATCTTTAGTACATGGGATTTGATTGTTCTTAAAGCATTAATGCTTTCAATGGTCAAACTTGATCGGTTTTCAATCATCATTTTGTTGATGCTGAAAGCTCTTTCACTGTCAGCATTACCATGTGCAATGCTTAGCAATGCTTTAACAAGCTTAGCTATAACCTCATATTTGATGCTTCCTGATAAGTCTCTGATTTGAGATATGTGTCCAATACTCATCTATGCGCATACTGCTAGCATCATTTTTGGAATTCTCCAATTCACATTCATCTTCTTCCACTACGTTCA
The DNA here is from genome assembly GCA_023313115.1 of Rhysida immarginata. Lineage (NCBI taxonomy): Eukaryota > Metazoa > Arthropoda > Chilopoda > Scolopendromorpha > Scolopendridae > Rhysida > Rhysida immarginata. The sequence continues at coordinate 1,725,784 of JAHWFO010062738.1, read as the reverse complement.
TGCGAGGCAAAACTAATGGTAAATCTTCATTCTGAAGCCTTACCCATGCATCAGATAATAAACACATCTCTTCTGGTGACACAACATTGGGTAAAGTTGCAGCAACTCTTTTTATACACTTTAAAGATAAATCTTCAGTACGAAAAAGAGGATGCAAGCATTTAAGATCTTCCAAGAATTTGTTTTGGAGTGGAAGCGTTTTAATTAAATGTCTGGTGCATGCAGTATAAAATGAACGTACTCCCAACATAAATGATTTTCTGTCTTTTACTTCAAGTGATAGCAGTTCTTTTTCAGTATCAAAGCCAACCTCAAGTTTTCCACGCCAATAATCACTTTTATCAAAATCAACATTTATTAATTCAGCACCACTGAGATTGTTAAAACTTGAAGCCTTCAGAAATCTTCCCATAATTTTCTTCACCAAATTAACTAATTCGTCATACAAGATGTGCACAAGAGGCTCTTCACGCTGGAACAGTCTTAAAAATCCAGAAAATAACTGTGACACACTTCTCAAAAAAAGGCCTTTGCAAAAAGAAATTTATCCTTCAGCATCTGATTAATTCTACTCAGACGAGCTGACTCACACCTAGTCTCACGTTTTTTATTCATGTCGAAAAAATTTGCTTTTGGCGCAGGTTTGCACGAAATCGCTAAAATGGCG
>JAHWFO010062738.1:1675901-1720117 GCA_023313115.1 Rhysida immarginata | reverse complement strand
TTACAAATAAGAACAAAATAATTAAACAACAAAGTGACTATGTCACACTACTTTCCCTTTGAAACAAGATATTGGCTTTAAATCTTAAGAGTTAAGCCAATATCTGAAAATTCATAAAAAAAAAATCAGTAATTTCATTAAAGAAAACTAATTAACAAGTGATTACATCACAATGCAATGTTTCTCCAAGGATTTCAATATGAAATACAATATAGGAAATCAATAAATCATTCCAACGCTGATGCACTGTCAAGACTACCAATGAAACAAATTCAACTTAACAATAGTTTTGATGAAGCTACTTTATATTATAATGGTGTATTAGAAAATTTACCTATTACTGCTGAAGTTCTAGCTGAACAAACTAAAAAAGATTCTGAATTATTTTTGCTTTATGATTCTTTACTAACTGGTATAGTGCGGAAAGAACTCCCACAATATTTAGAAAAAGATTTAAACAAGTTTAGTATAGAACAAGGTTGTGTAGTGCGAGGAAACCGTATGGTTATTCCACGGACATTACAATCACAAATTCTTCATGAATTACATTCAGGTCATTTTGGCATAGTCAAAATGAAGATGCTAGCAAGAGCAATATGCTGGTGGCACAATATTGATATAGACATAGAAAAACTCGCTTCTTCTTGTGCAGCATGTGCCCAGTACAAAAATAATCCCCCAGTTGATCGTTCACATAGATGGGAGACCCCTGTAAGTCCCTGGGAGAGAATACATATAGATCTTGCCGGTCCTTTTGAAAACAGTATGTTTTTAATAGTCATAGATGCTTATTCTAAGTTTCCTGAAGTTTTTAAAATGAAATCAGTGACCAGTAATAAAATTATTGAAAAACTGAGAATACTGTTTGCTCGGTATGGATTACCGCGTGTGTTAGTCTCAGATAATGGCCCACAATTTGTTTCCCATGAAATAAACACGTTTTTAAAAGAAAACGGTGTTGAACATAGAACATCTGCACCGTATCATCCAGCAACAAATGGTTTGGCTGAAAACTTTGTAAAAACATTTAAGCATGGATTAAAATCAAGTTCACATAATTTATCACTTGAACAACGTATGTATGCTTTCTTGTTGGCATATCGTCGTACGCCACATGTGACAACGGGAGAGTCCCCTTCCATGTTGTTTTTGAAACGTAACGTTTTAACACGTTTGGATTTGATTAAACCTTTTAAATCAGTTGACACTCCAAAACAGAATTTAGTTAAATCTCAGGAGGTTAGCAGACAATTTAGGCGTGGAGATAAAGTCCTAGCAAGAAATTACATAGGTAAACAAAAATGGATGCCAGGTATTATCATTAAACGTTTAGGTAAACTACACTATCTGATTAAAGTAGGTAACTATCAATGGCGACGTCACATTAATCAAATGTTAAGCACAAATGTTACAGCTGAAACAGAACCTGATAATTCAGCTGAATGGTTAATGCCTAGTGTAAGAGAAATAAATTCTCCAGTGGTGGACTCAAGTACACGTGTTTCTACACGCATACGACGCACACCACCATACTTACAAGACTATGTAACTAATTAGTTTTAAGTATTAAGAATATAAAATATTGTCTGGAACTTCGATGTTCTTATCCTTTTAAAGGGGAGGAAACTGTAATGTTTGTATCATTGTTCTATTGTTCTCCCCACAATGCCTCTGTGAGATTTCCCATGATGCTTTGAGCACTTCACTCTCGATTTCTAAAATGTAAGCTCCTCATGTATATTCCTCCTTTATCTTACAATAAAGTATAGTTATGAAAACCAGCCATTACGAACTCACTACAAAAACACAACACTCTCGCACTCAACAGGCTGGGAGATCAGTCATAGGAGGGAAGACAGAGGCAAGTCGAGCTCGAAAGCAAACATTGCGTAGGTGGACACGATAATTAACAACGCGACGAGCAGACAAAACCCAATAATGTTTCTGAAGAATGGATAACAACAGCTGTGGTCCCGTATGGCAAGGTTTTATATGGAAACAGTCTACTAGAATGTCCACAATATGTTCTTTGGTGATGTGTGGTGAAGGGAGCTTCAAATTAGCTAATCTACCACCTAAGGAGATGAGCCCATCATGGATGAATGGAGATAGTTTCTGTAATGCCTTAGAGGGGCATTGTTTATTTTGCAATAATTTAAATTCTTTTGAGAAGCACATGCTCTGGAGAGCCCTCAAGACAGCTGTCTCTACAACATGTAGATCAGAGGCAGTAATAATTTTATTTCTAGGCAATTGTTCTGCAAAACAAAAAATGTACACCATCACTCTTTTCAACCTCCCCCACAATTAGTAACGCACAAAAACGTACAGCCAGGGCTAGTTTTCAGGTACCGAAATCGTGATCAGCGCCACGCTGGATTTAACAGAAGGAATATCAATATCCAACGGCGTGAATAAAAAAACAGGCCAAGACAAACTTTGTTAGTATGTCCAGCTTGGGCCATGACACCACAAAGATGTTTCCAACAATTGGGTTGGCGAAAGACCTCTGGACAAGCAGTAACTTGGATTTACCGAGCCTGAAACGTGAAAAAATTGCCAGGCTGATAAACAACCTTGTATTCGCGAGACTCTATTCACCATTTTCAAATGATGCAGTTGTTGATAATTTCAGTGCAAGGTAACAGTAGAATCTGAAAAGACCAGAACATCGTTAATGGGGTAGCGAGCCGAGTAACTGTTTGTAACTAGTGTAATTAGTTTCGCAAGTAGCAACGCCGCGCACAATCCCAGATGAGGTTGGGAAATGACTTTAAGGGGTGCCACCCTGGATTTGGCAGGAATCACCTGGCATGAAATACCTTTAACTGGATCTGTCATGTGCAGATATACGACACCTCCATACCCCCTTTCACTTGCGTGAGTGAAGCATAATAATATAAGAGAGGAACTTTCAGTTACCCCTAAATGGCGGGGAATGTGAATCTCGGTCGATCGCGTAAGCTCTTCTCTAAAGGTGTGCCAGCAGAAAACAATCTCAGGTTTCATCCCAACCTATCGTCTCGAGCCACAAAGCTTTAACCAAAGGCTTTGCATTTATTATGAGCCCTAAAACATCAAATAGTCAAGCAAAATAGGACAGCATATGGCATTTAGTGCAAATGGACAAGATAAGCGCAACTTCAAAAAAGAACACGCCTGCTTTGGGGTCCCACTGAAACCTAACACCTTTACCGAAGAGTTATTATCAGAAAACGAAATGTTGTCAGTCTGTTTTTGATCAGGGCATGCGCGAGCACCTCCAGAGAGTTTGAAGACCATTTCACTAAGTCGAACCCCCATGCCTTAAAGAGCGCAATTAATGGTCGGCACTAAGCTTTGCGACATAAAAATTTGGAAGACTTTCAACTAAATCGTCCATCTATAATCGGCTTGACGCAATTTTAGAAGCAAGCGGGTACTGCTCCTTTTCATCCATAGCTAGCTGCTTTAATGTGTGCATCGCCAAATACGGACTGGATCGAATTCCAAAACACTCTCTATTGAACTGGTAAGTGCGAACTGGATCGGAGTTGTCAAAATGATACAATATCTTCTGGAATCTACGATGATCCTCCGACATGCTGATTTGGAGATACATCTCCTTTAAATCCACGCAAAAGGCAATGTCAAATAACCTTACATTCAACAGTAAACTAAATAAATCAGATTGCAAATTTGGCCCAGTATGCAAAATATCATTCAGAGGCAGGGATGAATCGGTTCTAGCGCTATTGTCCAATACTATCTGCAATTTTGTTGTCAGCTTATCTTCCCGTAGCACAGGATGATGGGGAATGAAGTAACCCGAAGTATCATTTGCCACTATTAGAGATATAGCCTTTCTTCAAATAGGCTTTAATGACGGCATCTTAATGGTTGCGCAATTCTTGATCAAATTCGAATTGTTTCGCCAAGTCATTGCTCTGCTGCTATGCAAGAATTCCCAAGTTTTGAAGGAGTCTTTCGGAACGGAAGAGAAATCCTTGTATCTGCAGTTTATTTCCTATGCGGTTGTGGACGTAGAGATTTGCTCACAGCACGTATCCTCTAAAGTTGCCGAATTTAAAGGAAGAAGTTCTTCTAATTCCCAAAATTTAGATAATAAAACACTTATGCTCAGCTCTGACATTGTAAAAACCGATAACGACGTATTTTCCTTCAAACAGACAGGAACACGTTTGTACCGCTGTAGATAAACCACTTGCAGGTGGAACCAGCCTTCGTTCACCGTGCAAATTAGCAAATAGTTGTGCTCCGATTACTAGATCTATACGATCTGGAACATTTCAGGATGGATCGGCTAATGGTAAGTCATTCAAATAAGAAACATCATAAGCTAGAATATTTACGGTGGGAAGATTACTTGCAATACGACTGACTACCAACGGCATTATGACAAATTGAGAACTACCAACTTTACACTATATGGTCAATTTTGCGAAACCCAAAACATTTTCTTGTGTTGCGCCTATTCCCTTGAGAACAATACCTTTGGATGACAGTAGTGGGAGTCAGAGCCTCTTGCAACATTCCTGTGTGATCAGATGATTCTGAGAGCCACCGTCCAGCAAACAACGCACAGTTACAATAGATCAGCGATGCCAGACCTGGATTTTTCCACCCAGATCTAGGTTTTTTTCTATCCCAGCGAATCTGCTGAGAAAATAAAAACCCAGAAATAAAGCCTAGATTGGAAAAACCCCAGAAAAAAACTCAGACAGGAAAGAAAAAAAAAAAAAACAGAAATAAACCAAATTCGAAAAGTCATATGAAAACTATAATATGTACATAATAACAAGAAACATCCCCTATTTAAATGTAAAAACATGAAATTATGTTAAATGTAGATATATAAACGATGGTTATGAAATATGAAATAATTACAATTAAATGTATTGAACGCATAAACTAAAATATATCAAACTAGAAAATAAATGAAACTGCTTTAAAAAAATTTATGGAAGTCAATCTGTAGATCCAGATTCTATGCAATAAAGATACAAAGTTTTGATTACTTGTTCTGCGAGTAGTTGACTTGCGTTACTTTATGAGTTTAATGAATTTATTTCAGGTAATAAATGATGTAATTTACAATAAAATGCAACATGAGAACTACTTTCCATTTATAATTCTGTTAGTTTTTATTATGTGTCATTGCAAAACGAAATGTTTTGCATTCGATTTGTAAGCTATGAAGTTTTCACATTTGCATTACATATGTAAAGAAACGTTACTTTATTCTTTTTTGAACTGTTTTGTTTCGGCTTGAGCTTATCCCCTTCCTCTAACGCAATATTTAGGGTCTTGTATGAAGAGGTCGCTGAGATAGCAGGTAAAGAAAAAAAAAAAAACCCAGATCTGGGTGGAAAAACTTATTTCCGGCAATACTTCCGCTGGCAACGCTGCAATAGATACTCTTTCTTCTGATGCGAACGTTGGTGATTACTCCGAAGGGAGTGCTATATCCGAACAAGTGTTTGGTCTCTTATCAAACTGTAGCAAGAAGGACATTGAGCTTCACAGTGTTGACGAACATGAAAAGACTATGCCTGGGATGCAGGCAGTTGATGCAGAATGAATTTTTCTTTACAACTTCAAATCGTGACCTCGCGGATAACTTTCTAAACGCTAAACACACATGTTTACTACAGTCGGGGGCCCGAAAGAAGATCATTTCATAGGGGAGGTGTGAGGATGTAACCATTCTAAAGTAAGGGAGGGAAGAGTATTGCTCCTCTTCCCCTACCCCCACCCCCGAAAACTAATTTAGAGCAGAAGTTTTAGACAGTAAATAATATCGAAGGATTAACCCTGACTATAATCCCCCTACCCCCAATTTCTTTGTAGGCTAAAAGCACTTTAAATCTGATTTTCAACTCGTTTTTATTTTATTTCTATACAAATTTTTTAATTACTATTCGTATGGAATAAACTATGGTTAGTAAATCTATATATTTTTATGTATTGTTAATGTGGAAAAAACTTCATATACATGAAAACATCCAATCAACCAATTGTATTGTAACCAAATAGCAATTACAAAAGTTAATTAAAAGTAAACAAAAAGTTAACTACAGTTAAAAAAACAAAACAAAAAAAAAACAAGACAATAAGATGACATTTTGCTGGATAGAGATATTGCTGACTTTGACTTTGCATTTATCTATATATATATGCAAAAAAGTAATAAAAGTCGGGTGGCTTTGATGTATCAGTAGTCTATGATGAATCCTTTGATATGTTATTTGACGAAATGGGGGGGGGGGGGGACCACCCTATTGAATTATTTGGGTTTTTTTTTTTGTTTGGAATTATAAGTAGACTCTTAATTTTTTCATTCGCAATATAAAATAACTTATATTTACTTTTTGTCACTTTTATTTGTTTGTTAACTTTAATGAACTTTTGAAATTGCTATTTGGTTGAATGGATGTTTTCATGTGTATGAATTTTTTTCCACATTCGGAATACATAAAAAATATAGATTTAGTAAATCATAGTTTATTCCATACGAATAGTAATTAAAAAATTTGTATAAAAATAAAATAAAAACTAGTTGAAAATCAGATTTAAAGTGCTTTTAGCCAACAAAAATAAAAAAGAAAAACAGGTTGGGGGTAGAGGGGGTGTGGGATAGGAGGATTAATCGGTTCACTCCACTTTGGCCCCGTGAAGTTGGCCCCTGCCACTTACGCCCCTTAAATTTTCGCCCGAAGTCCACTTTCGCCCCGGCGCAATTATATGGTGATTCTTCTAAGTAGTTTGGAAAAACACTTTCGCCCTGTAAATTTTATCAAGGCCCTGAAGAGAGGCTAAGGCTATACGCAAGCAACTTGAATATAACGTAGCCTATACCAGGGTTTTCAAACTGATGGTACTTTCAATGCCAAGTGGTGGTATTGGTATGGTTCTTTATTTTCCACGAATCAATGTTTTTCACGAATATTCACCCAGTTGTTTTAAGTGGTTTTTAATGGTAGGCGATTCCCTGAAAAATGGAGTCGATTCTGGAATCGAATCTGAGAGGGTCAGAATCGATTATTGCGAAAAATTGAATCTATTTTAAAAAATATTAAAATTAAATCTGTTTATTGTAATTTATTCCATGGTTAAAAGAGTAGCAAAATAAAAACCACAGAAGAAGCCATTCATGAATTTTTATTTATTAAAAACATGTTGTGAAGCAGAAACATTATAACACAGATTGTAATGTATTGTGAAGCAGATAAAAAAAGTTAGATTGATTGATTATTTGGTATTATGGAATCGATTTGTGACACAGCTGGAATCGAGAATCGATTCGGAATCGAGTAATCGATTTTCGGAATCGGGAATCGCCCACCACTAGTGCTTTCACACCTTGTATTTATTTTAAATGCTTCGATTTAAACATAAATGATTTAATAAATATTATATATACTTATGTGTTAATGTACTTATGTTTTGTGTAATAATTATGATGCGAATTATACTAAAAATAACAACTATATTAAATCTGATTCAACCTCAGTCGAGAAGTTTTCCTAGATTTCCGTGGATCGCAACGACGCAAGTGTATCAAAATCTATACGATCACGCAATTGGTTATCGTTAATAAATCATCTTCTTCTTGTTTTTAAAACATTGTTTGAGTTTTTTTTTTATTTTCTAAACTCTATTATTTCTTTTTTTTCAAATTAAACAATTTAGACTTTTGGAAAGCTAATAAGGAAAGCTTTAACTTAAATTGTTCTTAATTAAAAGGAGAATTTCGTGGGTTAGGTTAGGTAAGTATTCTAAATAACTGAATTCTTAGTTTTCTATTTGACTTGTTAACCTCTCTGCAGGGTTTCTTTATGAAAGTGGGTCTTAAAAGTATTTTTGCAGGGGGCGAGAGTGGAAGAAGTGAAAGTGGAAGGGGCGACAGTGGACGGCACGCAGGTGGAGGGGACGAAAGTGGAAGACACAGATTAATCCTTTGGTATTATTTACTTTAATCTGATCTAAATTAGTTTTTAACTTAGAATGGGGCGCAGTTATACTTATTAGGGGTTGGAGAAGAAGAGCAATACCCTTCCCTCCCTTATTTTAGAATGGTTACAACCTCACACTTCCCCTACGAAATGGTCATCTCTCGTGCCCCCAAGTATAGAAGAAGGCGAATTCGAGCTTACATTCGCTTGCAAAGAGTGCCTTGTTGAATTTTGTGACCATGCAGTCTCGAGAGACATACCTCCAGCTGCGCTCGATTGTTCCAAACTGCTTACTCTGTGTTTCATGAATGACAAAAAACCATCATAAGTCGGGAGTGCCTTGGCACGTACAGACATCTCAAAATGTGCAATCGTGTCAGTATCCATCTTTCTCAGCGCCAATTGCAGTAGCACGAAGTCAGCCAAATCCCTAATATTTAATTATTTTAATGCAGCCACGGCAGCCGAATTTCATTCAATGAACGTTCCCAACGTATTAGAATTAGAGGTTGTAACGGACCTAATGTTCCAAATTTGAGATAAGTAATAAACGCTTAACATTCGTTTATCCTGATATCTATCAACCAGGGCGCGTTCCAAATAATTTTATAGTTTTCTTTGCTGGGAATTACCCCAGCGAATATCGCAAGAGCCTTTCCTGAAAGCTTGCCTACTAAATACTGAATGTGTTACGAGTCTGATATACTAGGATTCACATGTATGTTGCGTCTAAACAATTCATAAAAGAGTGGCCAGGTCTTGAGTGTTCTGTTGAATTCTGGAAAGACGATGGCTGGAAGCTTAATTTTTGGTGCAGGGAAGCTTCCTTCTTCAGCTGCTTGGCTCATTTAGCATCATCCGGAAGCATTTGCTTAAGTTTAATCTTCCCCAATAATTCGTTCGCTATGGCTCGTTTGGTGAAGTCAGGAACGAAATCTGGATATAGTGAAAGCTCTAGACCGTTACGCTCGTCTAATAACTCAAAGATCGTGGCATGGGATTCCTCAGCGGTTAGCGACGCCATTAAGAATTTTTCTTGTGATCAGGTAGTCATCGTATTAGCGGACTCTTGAATGTTTCCAGCTAGCTTACTGATATGCTGTAGTTCGTGGAGTATCACAGAACATTTTTCCTTCACTAATTTGAGCCTAGCTTGCTCAGCCATTCCAAGATCTTGACAATTAAATGACACAAATGGGCGCAAAAGCGGCTCGAAGAACCATAAATGGAGGGGCGGGAAGAAAGCTTTGTCATTCTTGCTCACGACTCAACTGGTTAACTTAGGTAGAATTAGCAAAAGGTTCCGTACCGGTAGCGCGAGTCACTGACATGTGAAATGGGAAGACAAATGTTCATAGGTTGGATAGCAGCCAGGAGTTATCCATAAAATTTCTTGGTAAACTTTGACGAAGTCACTAGCATCTAGTGAAGGTTAAAAGCAATTGTAAAATCACGTCAGTGGTTGCGATAATCGTTAAAAAGAGGCTAAGAGGATGCATGAGCAGAAAAAAATGGGTTTTTAATACAACAAAAAACAGTTAAAACAACCTCAACAACATATGCTACGTGGTTACGATAATAATTGCCACAAATTCCTCTCCTTTCCCCCCCCCCCCTCCCAAAAAAGAAAAAACAAATAAAACGTGCAACTAAACAATCCAAAAGAAAGAGAAGACAATGTCCCTTTCAACTGTTGCATTCCAAACCAACAACACAGATGATATTAATATATTTTTTACAAAAAAAACAACAAAAAACAGCGGTGGCACCGATGGTATTAATTGTTAATGTGTTCTTCGGTTAGGGATTCATTTTTTGGTCGCAATCTCGAATAAAAAGAAAACCCCTCACACTTTCCATTTTTACAACGCATATCGAAGGCATGGAGTGAACATTTTTAAGGAGGGGGGAACACGGAAACAACCTTAGCTTCGGAAATTAAGTCTATACCTTGTTAGGATTGGAATTCATAAGAAATTCGGCACGATATAGAGCAAAGTCGGCTCTTACACGAGTCAGAGGGAAAAAATTTCTAAAGGGGAGCATAATGACTATTATATACGTTACCATATACAGGTATTGGACATTGAAACTGAAACACCTTCGCAAATAGCACTGGATACCCCCAGGGCTGAATAGAACCTTCTGCTAGGTAATTAATCGTATGCATATCAATGAATCACGTGTCAGAGGTCTTGGTAGTCACTCCAGTAGAAAAGTTCGATAGTAAGCTTCAAATTGTCTGTGCAGAGCGCTATAATGGGAGACATATCCGACTTCAAAAGAGGGCAGATTGTTGGGGCGCGTCTAGCAGGTGCATCTGTGTCCAAAACTGCCACACTTTGTGATGTCTCACGTGCTACAGTATCCAGGGTGATATGTGCATATGAACAGGAAGGACGAATCACGTCCAGGAGGAGCAACTGCAGGGGAAAACGGAAGTTGTCGGAAAGAGACGTCAGGACATTGACCAGGATTGTTGGACGAAAGCGGAAAACCACCGCAGCAGAAATCACCGCAGAAATGAATTCACACCTTCAGAAACCTGTGTGCACGAAGACAATCTGTCGTTACCGGCATAAATCCAATCTCCATGGCAGGGTTGCTATACCGAAGCCTTTCATCAGTAGTACAAATGCCTCCAAGCGGGTTCAGTGGTGCCGGACGCATAAAACCTGGACGTTGGATGACCTCAAACGCGTCATATTCTCGGACGAGTCCAGCTACACTGTCTTCCAACAACAGGGAGGGTATTCGTCTGGAGGAGCCCCTCTGATGCCTACAACCCAGACTGCTTGGCACCCAAAGTCAAACACGGAGGTGGATCAGTAATGGGTGGATCAGTAATGGTTTGGGGTGCAAACTGTGCAGGACCTCTACCGATCCTTCCCAAGACGTGTTACTGCTGTGCTGGCTGCCCACGATGCCCCAACACCTTATTCAATAAAGATTTTGGTTTTCTACCAGGTGTTTCAGTTTCAATGTCCAATACCTGTATATATGTAACTAGCAGAGGTACCCGGCGTTGCCTTGGATAATTACACGTGTAGGTAAAGAGAACAATCTCAAAAAATTAAATTATAACTCCCAATTGGTTAAATAATAACTCAATCAATACAACACAGAGCAAAGGGACTATCCATTCTATGAAAAACACGAAAAACAGTAATTCTATAAACAGTAATACCGATATACAATTCAAAAAATTGTTAAGTACTAAGAACTCTCTGTTCTAAGAAAAGCCTGAATAACAGGAATTCTATGCATTGTTACAAATTGAAACTTTTCTATATTGCACAAACTATGCCTTGCATTGTTGGTCATGAGATATATATTGTTGATCCTTGCATAGTGTTGGTGCATTTCGTGTGTACACCATTGTTGATACCTATTGTTGCACAAACTTTTCCTTGCATTATTGGTCATGAGATATACATTGTTGGTCTGTGCAGAGTGTTTGTGAATTGCGTGTTGATACCATTGTTGATAAGCATTGTTGCACAAACTTTGCTTTGCATTGTTGGTCATGAGATATTTCTCATTAATATGCCTTGCCATAACCATGAATATCGATTTTTTTTTTATCAATAATTATTATTTTTTCGAAATCTGAGGTAGACAGTGACTTTCCTCATCCTTTGAAGGTCAAGTATGCAAAATTGCAACAAGATCGGAATAAAATTGTAGATTTGCATAAGAAACAAACAAACCCAAAAACAAAGAAACAAACAGACCCACAAACATCCTTCTTTATATATATACTAGCAAAGGTACCCGGCGTTGCTCGGGATAATTACACATGGATATAAACAGAACAATCTCAAAAATTTAAATTAAATTTTGCAATATTTTAAAAATAAACACATGAAAATGCTTAGAATTAATACAGTAAATATTCTTAATGAAAATTCGAAAAAAATCTTTTTAAAGGCTCACAATGGCTGGACCTCTCCAAGGATGCCACTGCTAGTCTAAATAATTTCTTACTCACGTAATCTTACCTCAGATGTATACTTAGTGTTGTTGCAATTTCCAGTCTTCTCTCGATGTGTTGAAGCAAATCTTGGCCATTCATCACTTTGTGCAGTCTAGCGGTCGCCGATACTTCTATTTACTTGCTTCCCATTTGCTCAATACATCACGGAGCTAAAGGAGTGCTTCTTCTGTCGTTTTTCCACTCTTTCTCAATAGTCTGCTAACTCTCCATTATCTCCAGTTACTGATCATTTTTAAAGATTTTCAAGAAATTGTTAAGTACTAAGAACTCTCTTTTCTAAGAAAAGCCTGAATAACAGGAATTCTATGCATTGTTACAAATTGAAACGTATCCATATTGCATCATCATTTTATGTTCATTGTTATAATTCTTGGAAAGATTGCTTTAACATTACATCATCATTCTGTGCTCATTGTTATAGGTGAATTGCGCGTTGATGCCATTGTTGATATCTATTGTTGCACAAACATTTCCTTGCATTGTTGGTCATGAGATATATATTGTTGGTCCGTGCAGAGTGTTTGTGCATTGCATGTTTATACCATTGTTGGTACCTATTGTTGCATAAACTTTACCTTGCATTGTTGGTCATGAGATATTTCTCATTAATATGCCCTGCCATAACCATGAATATCGATTTTTTATCGATAATTATTATTTTTCCGAAATCTGAGGTAGACAGTGACCTTCCTCATGCTTTGAAGATCAAGTATGCAAAATTTCATCAAGATCGGAAAAAAACTGTAGATTTGTATAAAAAACGTACAGACCCACCCACCCACAAACATCCTTCTTTATATATATAGAAGACTAGCAGAGGACCCGGAGTTGCCCGGGATAATTACGCTTGTAGGTAAAGAGAACAACCTCAAAAAGCTAAATTAAACCTCCAAATTTTAATAACTCAATCACTACAATATAGAGCGAAGGGACTATCCATTCTAAGAAAAATCCAAAAGACAGGAATTTATCTCTTCACTGAAAAAATCCATTCTAGGTGATATACTGGGACTTGATTTACCGAAAAAAAAATTTTTAAAGGCTCACAATGGATGTACCTCTCCAAGGATGCCTTCTAGTCTAAATTATTTTTAACTCACGTAATCTTACTTTAGACGTACACTTGATGTTGTTGCCATTTCCTTTCTTCTTTCGATGTCTTGAAGCAAAAATTGGCCATTCATCACTTTGTGTAGTCTAGCTGTCGCCGATTCTTCTATTTACTTGCTTACCAATTGCTCAATACAGCACGGAGCTAAAGGAGTGCTTCCTCTATCGTCTTTCACTCTTTCTCAATAGTCTGCTAACTCATTATCTCCAGTTACTGATCATTTTTAAAGATTTTCAAGAAATTGTTAAGTACTAAGAATTCTCTTTTCTAAGAAAAGCCTGAATAACAGGAATTCTATGCATTGAATTCTATATTGCACAAACTTTGCCTTTCATTGTTGGTGATGAGACATATATTGTTGATCCTTGCATTGTGTTGGTGCATTGCGTGTTGACACCATTGTTGATACCTATTGTTACACAAACTTTGATTTGCATTGTTGGTCATGAGATATTTCTCATTAATATGCCCTGCAATAACCATGAATATCGATTTTTTATTAATAATTATTAATTTTTCGAAATCTGAGGTAGACAGTGACCTTCTTCATGCTTTGAAGGTCATGTATGCGAAATTTTATCAAGATCGGAATAAAACTGTAGATTTGTATAAAAAACGTACAGACCCACCCACCCACAAACATCCTTCTTTATATATATAGATAGATAGATATAGATATAGAAGATATATATATATATATATATATATATATAGAAAGAAGAATAGCAAAGGTACCTGGAATTGCCCGGGATAAATACACTTGGAGGTAAAGAGGACAATCTCAAAAAATTAAATTATAACTCCCAATTAGTTAAAAAAAAAAACTCGATCAATACAACACAGAGCTATCGGATTATCCATTCTACTAAAAATACCAGGAAGTCTAGGTGATATATCGGGAATTTATCGAAACTCTTCTTGATTTGTCTCACACTGCGGAGCATCACCAGATATTTTAGACTCAACTTTTTCTTGCCCTTGACGTAGAAGCTTTTATACCCTCTTGCTCTTTTCGAAACTCCCATTATTCAGATGTTTCAAACGCCCGTAGAGTTTTTCTGTTTTAGTTGCTGAGTTTCTCCGACCAATACTCGTTCTTTCTCTTTCCTTTCCAGACACATAATTTTTTGTAATCGTCTGGAAGTTCAAAGAAAGAGAGGAAGGAAACTCCACTTGTCCACAAAAGAAGTTTAATATGTATCATATATGTATACATTTCGGCTACCAAGTAGCCATCTTCAGTATGTCTCAATGTTATCAGCAAAGATACAGCTTTTATGAGGTTTTGGAACCAATCAGGATGCCAGGCTAATGATAAATATCCTGATTGGTTTACAAAAAAAATAAACACAATACAAAAAAATACAAAAAGGGGGGCTTAATATTAATATTAACAGGAAGACAATTATAAGCAATTGGCTATTATATCCGGAGTGACGCTATTATAAACAAAGGGCTGCTAAAAAGTTATGATATCCAGAGTGAGACTAGGTCACATGGGATAGTAAAGAATTCCACAATGATAAGTCTAGTGGGCCTCTATCATGGTTCAGTAGTTTTTCGGGTGCAATTTTTGATATTTCCAGAAATTCAGCATTTTGGGATCCTCTTCAAAGTGCAAAATCCGAACGTTCTCTTTCTTTCCTACATGTCCAGTAGTTAGAATATGTTCAGCGAATGCTGACTTTTCCGGTGTATAATTTTTTATATGGTTGAAGTGTTCCTTTATGCGTGTCTCAATTTTCTCCTACTTTGACCTAGATATTTCAGGTCACAGGTGTCACAGGTGATGTCGTAGACTTCAGTTCTTTCTAGTGTTGTTATCTTGTCTTTGGTCCCGCCTAGGAGGTGTCACAATGTTTGGCTAGTTCTGTATGTCACAGTGAGTCCAAATGTTTTGGCAATCTTCTCCAGGCCTTTTGTCAAGTTCGGATTGTAGGGTAAACATAAGAATTTGTTCTTCTTTTCTTGGTCGTTTTGTAGAGTTGTAATAGCTTTGATTTTCTTCCTAAAAAGGTATTTCTTGAATAATCTGTCAATCATATCGGTGTGGTAGCCATTGAAAACCACAGCTTCTTTAATCTTCTGCGCTTCAACTTTTCTATTTTCTTTTGTCATGGGTATGTTTACAGCCCTATTTGTCATGTGGTTGAACGCGCCCATTTTTTGGCTGAAACAGTGTTTGGAGGTTGATTTTATATACACTGGGACATAGTTTGGCTTCCTGTAGATTTTAAAAGTGAGTTTCTTTCCATCTCTAAGTATCATTAAATCAAGGTAAGGGAGGGATTTATCTTTTTCTTTTTCTATGGTGAACAAATGGAGGGGCACAGATTGTTCAGTCCCTCTACCAGTTGGTCTAGTTTGTTCTCGTCTACTATAGCAAACACGTCGTCCACGTATCTGTACCAAGTTTTGGGAAAGTATGGTAACGTAGACGCTGCTAAGTTCTCTAAAATGATTAATAACGAGGTTAGCGAGGAAAATACAGTTCTCTAAGCTGTATCTATGCTGATAACATTCAGACATACTGAAGATGGCTACTTGGTAGCCGAAATGTATACATGTATGATACATATTGTGACGGGACGTGCATGATATTAAATTATCGTAAACGGCCCGACACTATAGATATGCCTAAGTAGACGTAACTATGGTGTTTATTTTATTATTATATAGCACCCAAAATTAAAAGGGAAAGGGCCGTGATCGTATAGGGGAGACATTTCCGAAATCTCAGGGAATAGGGAGACGGGAGTTGTATTATTTTGATCACGTTATATTAATGTAATTCTCGTTTCTTTGACGTACTATGAATAAAATTGGCTCAATTGGATCTAAAAGGTGGAACAGCTGAGCTCTCTCAACAAACAAAGATATTATTAGAATATAGTAGAAAATCAACAAGTGAAAAAGGAAAAGACATAAAAATAGAAGGGGAAGAAAATATTTTATTCTTTTTTATGCATTTCAACTAAGTAAAAGAAAGTAGGCCTAGGGCCAACTTTTGTTTAAGGATTTAGAAAGCAAAAAGTGTGAACAATGAGCAAAGGAGTGAAGGAGTGGTGTTGCCTAGACAACGAAAGCAGAGACAGAAATTTCTAAGAAACAAGAGCAGTGAACAATGAAATCAAGGTCAAGGTGGAGAGGAAGTGGGATACGAGAAAGGAAAATGAGACACAGATGATCTGGAGAAATCAACGAGTGCAGTTAAAACCTTGGTAGTTGGTGCAATTTGTTTTGTAGTAGAGATGAAACGTAAGATATATTACGAAGTGAAAGTAAGAAGTGCGTAATAATAGAAGCAGAGAAAGGAAACGAGGTTGGTGCGACCAGAGAGGTCAGTGATCGGCAGACGCTTGGCAAGACGACGGCACAAACGACTCAGACAAATGGGGAAGGCCTGCTCCAGCCTACATGCTGGCAATCACGGAAGCAAGAGGTAAGCGGACGTAGTCGGGCGGTTTGGCAACAGGTGTCTGGAATACAGAGGTACACGGCAAGAAATGGGACCGGAATCCCTGAGCCAGGGTATCTAGCTTGTGTTCGACCTGTGCTGTCTCTCTCGGCATGTACCCCCTTATAGCCGGGCCAGAGGGCGAGGACGTGTGGAGGCAGCAAGCCAAACATGTAGCGCAACTTAAGCAGCATCGTGGCCAAGGAATGAGGAAGCACCGCAACAGGACGGAATCACCCAGGTCCCGTGGCAGTTCTAGGAGTGTGAGAGCGATCGTAACTTACAGCGTTTCAACATAGATCAACGAGTAAACATCAGTGTCGTCGAATAACTCAGGTAAGTGCATAAATTAAATATAGGCCTGTGCGAAATTAGTACTGAATAAGGGGATAAAAAGGAAAGAGACTTGAATGGTTTAAGGGTTATTAGGAACGTTCTTTGTTTTATTGATGATAGACTAATTAAATGTAGTAACTTGTGCGTTTACTCATACAGATCAATAATGGTCAGCAGTCAAATATTGAGAGAGCCAGCTAATAATACGATTTAATAATTACAGATTTAATAGAAAGTAAGGGAATGCTAAGATTTAATTTGTAAGTTTGATAGTTGAGAATTTTGGTTATTAGGAATGCGAAGGTATTCTAATATAAAGGAAGAGGAATATTTCCTTGTTACTTGTAACAGTTTTGTGTTTTTTTGTTGTATTGAATAAATATATTGACCATAGATCCAGATAATTTTGTTTGTTGAATTTATCCTTAAATCTAAATGTTGGTATATGAAATATTACACCTTGGATGCAATTGAGTTGAATATTAATATCTAATACATAAGGAGGACTATTTAAATTTTGCTTTAAGTCAGACCTGCAACCAGGAGCAGAGTAAAGGGGGCATAAGTAATAACGGGAGCTTGATTTGTAAATTTGGGAATAATCAAAGTCAATAATTTGACAATAAATTTTTTTTTTTGGTTTAATTGAACGGATCTTATAATAATACAAGGGAAGGGGAGGAATAACTACCACTATACGATCTAAGAAAAAAATATATTGCGGTACAGGTAAGTAATAATTAGAGAGTAATTAGAAGTTTAGGTGTAAGCTAGAGATGTAAGTCTAATTGATAAACCAGTGGAAGTAGGAAGAAGCACAAATAGTATCGATGAGGTAAATGTTAAGACTTAAAGTGATGGGTGGATAGTTCTTTAGGTAAGTAGGGGCCATTAAAGTAAGTAAGTAAACAAATAACTAAGAAACATCACGTCACAATTGGTGCCTTATACCAGGCGCGAGACACGCAACGGGAGCTAGCTATGTTAAGTTATTTATCCGAGCGCTCTAGCCGACTTGGGGAAGCGCGGACACATCCAGGTATTAAGAAAAGCGATAGGATATAAATTAAGTAAGGAAGAATGGGTAATAAGAACACAAGGGTGAAGGAGACAGCTAGGCAAGAGATAGTGGCGAGCTCAAGAGGAATAGAGCGAGCGCGAAGCGGACAAGGCAGGACGCCGAGAACTCGAGCAGACGCGAAGCGAATTAGAAGGAAGCTTAAAAAATAGCAGCATGACGATGGCAATGACACCACCCATATTGGAAGGATTGGTGGAGGTAATCCCAAATTTCACAGGAGAAGACGGCAGGATTCCAGTGGGGGATTTCTTAAACTCAGTCAAACAGATAGGGACCTTAGCGAAATGGCCTGACCAGGTAAAGGTGACCCTAGCGAAAATGAAACTGCAAGGGACAGCGATGAGAAAGGATATAGAATACGTATTATATAGTGTTAAAACCTTTACTGAATTCGCAGAGAGACTGGCAAACATTCTCGAGGAGGAAGGTCTTGAGCCCGATATTGAAAAAGCGCTTATCACCGCAAAACAGGCGCATAACGAGACTGTGAGCGATTTCGCCAGGCTGATAGAAGGGTTGTTCAACAGAATATGCCGGAAACACCCGCAATATGATACTGATAGAGACAAGTGGCTCATTGAACGCTTTGGTTATGGAATACACCCACAGTACCGCAGGGCGCTACTATACATGCAGCCTACAACCTTCAAGGGGGCAATACAGTGCGCCAGAATTTGCTAGGAAAAAACCAACAAGGAAAGGTTGTGGGAAAAATGGGCCATAACAGCAGCGGTGGAGCCAGTACAGCTGCCACGCGAGGAGAGGCGTGAGACCTGCTGTGTAGAGAATGAGAAGGGGTGGACGCAAACAGAGGAGGAATGTCACACAAAAAAGCAGCTCGAATGCACGGGTGAAATATGCAAAACCCTGCAACCCCTTGATCATGCCGAGAACGAGATCATTGATCCTCCCAATTCAGATATTTTGGAGGCTGGAAACAATTTTGCAGAAGAGGACATAGCTAAGGAAATTGAGAATGACGACACTGACGATGACAATGGCTCGCATAATGCTTCTGCAACGAGTGTGACGCATGCTGTTATACCTTCTCAAGCTCAAAACGAAACGACTGAAATTATCAACAATAGCTTAGATACCACTCTTAAAAACACAGGACCGGAAGAACCAGTGGATGGGGATAACGAGGGATTCGAGCGTGGAGAGGAGAGACACTCAGTCGGGAATGATTTAGCAAGTAAAATACAGACACAGAGTCAGCCAACCCCTAAGCAGAGAAGGAAATGGTGGCCCGGGCACAGATAACCATAGAGAAAAGTGCCTCCCGAGTAGAGAAAACGCCCAAGACGAATCGGCGAGCAACCAGGCAGAGCCAAAAGACAGGACCCGTTCCTAAAGCCACCACCAGGCCAGCGTATTGCAGAAATGAAAAAACCAAGGCCAAAGCCAGGGGACCCAGGCAAACCAGACGACGCGAAAGGGAACGCAACGCAGCGAGTAATAGTTGTTCAACTCAAAGGAAGGAAATACGCGATCAGACGGAGACTACTGTTTAAGAAAAGGCGTAAACGCAAATACCGCGGCAGCGTACGACAAGGGAAATTCATGAGCGCCCACGCAGGTAAGTTGAGTGAAGAGCTACAGCTAACATTTAAACGGCAGCCACCGGACGATATTAAATATGGAAAATCGAAGGCACCGCCAGAGGAGGAGCTCAAGCCATGGCCGGGAAGACTTAGCGAGCGCGAATTGAGTAAGGAAAAGAGAGGGTATAATACTAGGTCCGTGCAGTAAAGCGCAGAAAGAAAAGCGAGGGATGAGAAGGAGTACCCATAGAGTACTTTGAGAGTAATGTTATTGAGATTTTTTTTATAGAATAGAGTGAATGGAGACGAGGTACTGGCTTGCAGACGCTATTCTTGGGGTCTTGTTTGGTATTGTATGGAGCGTTATGTGTTTTGAATTTTAGTGGGATAAAATCTCTTTGGGATAGGGGTAATCCTCTGTGACAGGACGTGCACGGTATTAAATTATTGTACACGGCCCGACACTACAGATATGCCTAAGTAGACATATCTGCGTTGTTTGATTTTATTATTATATAGCACCCAAAATTAAAAGGGAAGGGGCCGTGATCGTATAGAGGAGACATTTCAGAAATCTCAGGGAATAGGGAGATGGGAGCTGTGTTATTTTGATTACGTTATATTAATGTAATTCTCGTTTCTTTGACGTACTATGAATAAAATTGGCTCAATTGGATCTAAAAGGTGGAACAGCTGAGCTCTCTCAACAAACAAACAAAGATATTATTAGAATATAGTAGAAAATCAACAAGTGAAAAAGGAAAAGACATAAAAATAGCAGGGGAAGAAAATATTTTATTCTTTTTTATGCATTTCAACTAAGTAAAAGAAAGTAGGCCTAGAGTCCACTTTTGTTTAAGAATTTAGAAAGCAAAAAGTGTGAACAATGAGCAAGGGGGTGAAGGAGTGGCGTTGCCTAAACAACGAAAGCAGAGACAGAAAGTTCTAAAAAACAAGAGCAGTGAACAATGAAATCAAGGTCAAGGTGGAGAGGAAGTGTGATACGAGAAAGGAAAAAGAGACACAGATGATCTGGAGAAATCAACGAGTGCAGTTGAAACTTGGTAGCTGGTGCAATTTGTTTTACAGTAGAGATGAAACGTAAGATATATTACGAAGTGAACGTAAGAAGTGCGTAACAGAACAGAAGCAGAGAAAGGAAACGAGGTTGGTGCGATCGGAGAGGTCAGCGATCGGCAGACGGGAGACACTTGGCAAGACGACGGCACAAACGACTCAGACAACCGGGGAGGGCCTGCTCCAGCCTACATGCCGCAATCATGGAAGCAAGAGGTAAGCGGTAGTAGTCGGGCGGTTTGGCAACAGGTGTCTGGAATACAGACGTACACGGCAAGAAATGGGACCGGAATCCCTGAGCCGGGGAATCGAGCTTGTGTTCGACCTGTGCTGTCTCTCTCGGCGTGTACCCCCTTATAGCCGGGCCAGAGGGCGAGGACACGTGGAGGCAGCAAGCCAAACAGACCGAACTATGTAGCGCAAACGAAGCAGCATCGTGGCCAAGGAAGGAGGAAGCACCGCAACAGGACGGAATCACCCAGGTCCTGTGGCAGTTCTAGGAGTGTGAGAGCGATCGTAACTTATAGCGTTTCAACATAGATCAACAAGTAAACATCAGTGTCGTCGAATAACTCATAAGTGCACAAATTAAATACAGGCCTGCGCGAAATTAGTACTGAAAAAGGGGATAAAAAGGAAAGAGACTTGAATGGTTTAAGGGTTATTAGGAACGTTCTTTGTTTTATTGATGATAGACTAATTAAATGTAGTAACTTGTGCGTTTACTCATACAGATCAATAATGGTTAGTAGTAAAATTGAGAGAGCCAGCTAATAATACGATCTTAATAGGTAAAAATTTAATAGAAAGTAAGGGGGGGAGATCTAGTAGATTAAAGAAGAGATAATTTAGTAATTTGTAAGTTCGATAGTTAAGAATTTTGGTGATTAAGAATGCGAAGGTATTCTAATATAAAGGAAGAGGAATATTTCCTTGTTACTTGTAACAGGTTTGTGTTTTTTTATTGTATTGAATAAATATATTGACCATAGATCCAGATAATTTTGTTTGTTGAATTTATCCTTAAAGCTAAATGTTGGTATATGAAATATTACACCTTGGATGCAATTGAGTTGAATATTAATATCTAATACATAAGGAGAACTATTTAAATTTTGCTGCAGGTGAGATCCGCAACCAGGAGCAGAGTAAAGGGGGCATAAGTAATAACGGGAGCTTGATTTGTAAATTTGGGAATAATCAAAGTCAATAATTTGACAATAATTTTTTTTTTTTGGTTTAATTGAACGGACCTTATAATAATACAAGGGAAGGGGAGGAATAACTACCACTATACGATCTAAGAAAAAAATATATTGCGGCACAGGTAAGTAATAATTAGAGAGTAATTAGAAGTTTAGATGTAAGTCTAATTGATACACCAGTGGAAGTAGGAAGAAGCACAAATAGTATCGATGAGGTAAATGTTAAGACTTAAAGTGCGGGGTGGATAGTTCTTTAGATAAGTAAGGGCCATTAGAGTAAGGGAGTAAACAAAGAACTAAGAAACATCACGTCACAATATTAAACTTCTTTTGTGGACAAGTGGAGTTTCCTTCCTCTCTTTCTTTGATACAAGCATCCACAGATTCCTAAGGTCAGTGTATTTTATTTCTTTATTAGTCTGGATGTTTGATAGGGAGGTCAAGAGAGACACGCCTGACTCCTATGCCTAATCAATAGACGCTGCCTTAATAATATTCTGTCACTGCATCTTCACGTTATGCTCATTATCAATAATTCTTGGAAAGGAACGTTCAGTCATCGCATTATCAGCATCTCAGTTTCCAAAATATACACAGTCCCACAGAATAAAATCAAAATGTATTTTTAGGAAATGTTTGGATCTGCTGTGCTACCAAATAAGCTAAGTGATAACCGCGGCGTGGTTCGGACTTATTTTTTTGAAATAAATTTTGAAATATGTTAAAAATAAACACAGTAAAAATTCTGAATAAAAATTTGAAAAGAAAATTTTTAAAGGCTCACAATGGATGGACCTCTCCAAGGATGCCACTGCGTGTCTAAATAATTTCTTACTCACGTAATCTTACTTTAGATGTACACTTGATGTTGTTGCAATTCTCTTTCTTCTCTTGATGTCTTGAATCGAAACTTAGCCATTCATCTCTTTGTGTAGTCTAGAGATCGCCGATTCTTCTATTGACATGCTTACCAATTGTTCAATAAACCACGGAGCTAAAGGATTGCTTCCTCTGTCGTCTTTCCACTCTTTCTCAATAGACTGTTAAATCTCCATTATCTCCAGTTACTGATCATTTTTAAATATTTTCAAGAAATTATTAAGTACTAAGAACTCTCTTTTCTAAGAAAAGCCTGATCATTGCACAAACTTTGCCTTTCATTGTTGGTCATGAGATAAATATTGTTGGTCCATGCTGAATGTTTGAGAATTGCGTGTTGATACCATTGTTGATACCTATTGTTGCACAAACTTTGCCTTGCATTGTTGGTCATGAGATATTTCTCATTAATATGTCTTGTCATAATCATGAATATCGATTTTTTATCGATAATTATTATTCTACCGAAATCTGAGGAAGACAGTAACCTTCCTCATGCTTTGAAGGTTAAGTATGCAAAATTTCATCAAGATCGGAATAAAACTGTAGATTTGCATAAGAAGCAAACAAACCCACAAACAAACAAACAGACCCACAAACATCATTCTTTATATATGTTTGAAAGAAAAATAGCAAAGGAACCTGGAATTGCCCGGGATAAATACACTTGCAGGTAAAGAGGACAATCTCAAAAAATTAAATTATAACTTCCAATTGGTAAAAAAAACTCAATCAATACAACACAGAGCAAACGGATTATCCATTCTACTAAAAATACCAAAAAGTCTAAGTTATATACCGAAGAGTTCAAGAGGATATAAAAGAGCTTCGCGACGCTAAATGGAATGAAAAACTCAAAAGCTTGTCGCCTCGCGACAATTCCATTTGGAGTATGGTCAGAGCTTTACAGAAGAAGAAGAATGTTACGCTTCCTCCACTCCGTACACCACAAAGTGACTATGTGCAAACTGATCAGGACAAGGCCCAAGTCATTGCAGATTCACTGGAAATGCAGTTTGTTACTCCTACCAAAGATAAGCCCGAGAGCCAAACCATGTCTCAGCGTGTGGAAGAAGTTATTGTCAACTTTGGTGAAGCCCCAAGCAGGGGCAAAATCCTGCAATTCCGGCGAGTTACCGACCTAGTAGCCTGCTACCCACGATGTCCAAAGTGTTGGAGAAAACGATTCTGGTCAGATTCCAAGACCAGTGTCCAGCAAATGACCTTTTTCGGGAAGAGCAGTTTGGCTTTCGTGCTGCCCACTCTTGTCCGATGCAGATATGGAGGCTCGTTGAAGACCTGAGCACCCCCTGAACCTTTCCAGGTACTGTGGGTTGGTATTTATCGATGTCGGTAAAGCTTTTGACCATGTGTGGCCTTGTCTACACAATGATCAGAGACGGGTTCCCTGCAGATTTGATTTTGTTGGTGAAATCCTTTCTTGAAGGCAGATCCTATCAAGCCAAGGTTGGAGAAAATCTTTCCACACCCCGTGTTGTAAAGGCCGGTGTCCCTCAGGGTTCTGTCCTCGGGCCTGTGCTATTTAATTACTTTGTACATGATTTCCCGAAACCTGGTAATTGTAATCTGTATTTTTATGCGGATGACACTGCCATTATGACATGGGCACACCAGCCGGCTCACGTTATCACTCGGCTGCAGTGCACCTTGAAGCAGTTCGAAGACTGGTTTAACTGCTGGAAGTTGAACCTTAACGTCGGAAAGTGCAAGGCTTTGTACCTCAATAGGAAGCTCAAGCGTCCCCCAGATTCTCTTGTTCTGTTCAATAAGAAACTGGACTGGGTGGACAACTACAAGTATCTGCGAGTTATCATTGACTCAAGACTCTCATGGAACCGGCATATGTCCTATGCTCTGAACAAAGCGAAGAGGGCTAAGTACTAGTGATGAGCTAAGTCGTGATTCTACGTTCACAGGTATAACTGTGACTTTTACCTGTGATATCAGTGATTTTTACCTGTGAACGTGAAATCATGACTCGTTTTTTTCCTGCTCCTTAGACAAACGGTGATGATGATTCACTACTATTAATCGTTAAAGCGAAAGTGGTGGCGAAGTAAACATTGTTTGATTGGTATAAACAGGAGTTTATTAAAGAGTATATAATCTATAACGACGCCTCGGTGAAATAAAATGGAGAGTAGTATATTATTTAGTTTTAGTAAACTTGTATTACCGTGATTAATTCACTCCCCTTTAAAAAATAGATTAGTTGTTTACTTGTGAATTTATCCCCCCTCCCTTCTTCATCCGGTAAGAAATTGAAATACTCCACCAAGTTTGTTTATTCAAATTTTGAAAATTAAATATAATTCTCGAAAAAATTATGACCCGTTTATTACTTATTTAATTTAGCAAACATGTAATACTTATTTGACCTAAACAATACGTCACTATCAGTGCCATAGCAAGGGTAAATGACGCGCATTTTTGACCTCGCTCATTTAAGTCAAATAAGTAATGCTTGTTTGCTTAATAAAATAAAGGGATCATAATTTTTCCAAGAAATATACAGAGTGATCCAAAAGTCAGTTCACGCAGTAACTTGAAAACAGTATCTTTCAGTGAAATGACTTTTGGATCACCCTGTAGCGCGTGTAATTTTATTTTCAATTATTCTCAGTATTTGAATACAAAATTTATTGGAGTAATGCGGTAATTTCTTAGCGGGTGGATGGTGATAAACGAGTAATTTATTTTTTAAACGGAAGTGAACTTTATACATAATTATGGAGTATTTTATTGTGAAAGTATACTCTTCCATTCTGTTGATTTTCCATTTCCCTGGAATAATATATATGTAACCAATATAACCAATAGCATACCCAGAATTCCTCTGGGGAGGGGGAGGCATTCTTTCATTGCAATTTTCGACCCCTAAAGCAATGAAAATGCGGGTGGATTACTGCCCTCCTCACTTTGGCTACTGAACTATATTATATCATATAATTGTTGTTATGCAGTTTTATATTCAGCTTATTGTCATTGTATTAACAAACTGCTTGTAGCTAGTATGTATAGGGTGACATCTCGG
Source organism: Rhysida immarginata (assembly GCA_023313115.1). NCBI lineage: Eukaryota > Metazoa > Arthropoda > Chilopoda > Scolopendromorpha > Scolopendridae > Rhysida > Rhysida immarginata. Next base: position 1,694,420 of record JAHWFO010062738.1, on the reverse strand, counting down.
TTTTGCGGGATTGTCCCATTTTTCTTATTGGGATTAATTAATTACATGTAATTCAATTAAAAATTATCGATAACATCGATATTTGACCAAATCTCCCGGTTTGATTTTTCCAAAACTTGGTTCCCCATATATTTATGGTTTCTTGTTTGATAATTGCATAACTAATGTATAGACAATTAAAGCAATGAGTATACAAATGTCTAGTTACTAGTAATTCGCCCTCGCTCCCGTCTGCGTACAATTCTGGATAAAGAAATCACGGTATTCCGTGAAAATATCACTAGAATTAGATATCACATCTACTGTTTATCAATTGCAGATGCAAATAAAATACATATATCAGGAGCCTTTATATGCTCTTATGTTTTTATGAAACGAAACTTTATGTACGAAATATTATCGATAAACGATATAGAAACAAGCACTAGTACGAAGTGCTTGGTCAATTAATCAACGATCGCTAGAAAACATCACGGAAAAAGCGAATACTCTCTTTCCTGTGCATTCTGATTGGTTAAAAGAGTTCTAATAGTTAACGCATGCGTCAGTTTCCTCGATTGACCGTGAAACAGTGAAAATCACACGTAAAATAACGATAACAGGTTCGAGAGTAGCGTTTGTGAAAATCACTGGTAACGGTTTCGAATGTTCGAGAGTAGCAGTGATTACCTGTGAAATATCACTATCAGTGAAAAAGTCACAGGTAGTGAAATAACTCTCATCACTACTAAGTACAGTATCATAGCTCTCATGGGTCGCAACAGCGCCCTCAGCATTAACAACAAGCTACTTCTGTACAAATCGATTATCCGGACCATACTCCACTATGGCATGCCTGCGTGAGCGACTATCTGTAAATCCAGATGGAGTGAACTACAGTCATTCCAGAATGTTACCCTGAGGACCATTGTTCAGCTGGACAGAAGGACGGTGAAAAACCAATCCATCCACATGGATTTAAACATGGCCTATATCGGAAAGTTTATACAGGATCTCCTTTTGATTATGATACAGAAGATGAAGACTCACGAAAATAAACTTGTGAATGGAATACTGAAGAACTCATTGAATATGAACTGGCATACGAAGTATCGTAAACCGAGGCACGTTCTTGACGTCAATTTTGGAGATATTAGCAACGTCTCTTTCCCGGACTACTGGAAGATGTGATAATCTTCTTTCTCCTTGTGTTTTTTATTTCGTTTGTATTTTGTTTCTGACAATCGTCAATCTTATTTTCTTTTTTGTATAATATGGAAGACCGCCTGGGTTGGCTAGGCTTCTTCACTACCTCAGTGTATTTCATTTGGAGTTTATTCTGGTTGGATGAGCTTTGTGAAAGCGCTGCTTTCGTCCCATCCTAACAAATGTACACTTCACTGTTCGATTGTCTTGCCTTTTATCTGAACAGGCTTGTATGTTCTGATCAAAATCCTTGCTTACGCTGAAGAAGGCAGCGTGGCTGCCGAAATGCGCATACGTCCGATTAAAAGTTTTATGTGGATCAGTGGTTTCCTGTTATCTTTATTATGAATTTTCTGTTGTGAAATATTTTATCACCTATTTTAATGTCATCTAACACGGCCTTGCTGAGGTACTTTGTTTTTGTTGATGCCCATTAGGGTAATATTTTTGGGAATATGGGAAAGCCATCTGGATATCTTATTTGCTGTAACTTTATGCAATATACGAGAAGCATGCAAGATATAACACCTCCGATTTTTTTTTTCAGGACTGGAAACGATAGAAACATGCGGTTTGTTTTAAAATATGCGTGCACGTGAAGGCGTGACAGAAATGGCAACACTGTACGACTAACAGAACTTTAGAGGTAGCAGTGAGAGTTAGGACTGTCTTTGGTACTTAAAATGGCGATGTTTTCATTACAAGAACAGCGTGTAATCATTTGTTTTTTCCATTTGCATGGTGTAACACTGATTGAAATTCATCGCCAGTTGAGTGAAACTTGTGGTGATGGTGTCATCGATGTGTCTAATGTGCGTTTGTGGGTGCGACAGTTCAAAGAAGGCAGAACGTCGTGTGACAACAAACCAAGACAATCTTGGCCTCGCACTAGCCGGTCTGACGACATGATCGAGAGAGTGGAGAAATTGTTTTGGAGGATCACCGAATGAGTGTGGAACATATCGCCTCCAAAGTTGGCCAGAAAAGGCTGTATGTGTGCTCTTTCACCAAGACAACGCACCAGTGCATTGGGCAACGAGATTCCACAGTTTCTTTGTGACAACTTTGAAGTGAGTTATCATGCTCCCTACCCAACTGACCTCGCTCCTAGTGACTTTTGGCTGTTTCCAACAATGAAAGACACTCTCCGTGATCGCACATTTACTAGCCACGCTGCTATTCTACCAGTGATTTTCCAGTGGTCAAACCAGACTCCTAAAGAAGCATTCGCAGCGGCCATAGAATCATGGCGTTGCAGTTGTGAAAAATGTGTACAGCTGCAGGGAGATTAGGCCGAGAAGTGACACAAGTTTCACAGTTTTCGTGTGATAGGTTTGTGAGAAGAAGAAAAAACAGAGGTGTTATAAGTTGAATGCACCTGGTACTAATCTGTAACCTAGTATCTATGATCATGGGGATTTTCTCTTTACCTATCATGACAGGTTATCATGAATAGATCCATTTCTGGGCTTGCATGCACGACATCAGATTGTACCTGATTAGACCAGGTGGTGTTCTTATCAGTTTAAATGACAGGTTCATTGTGCGCGACCCAATTTTCCACTTTTCCAATAATGATCATATCTTTTATTAATACCACGTACCTTTTTGTCATACATTTGTTTTTTCTTTAAATTTTCTATTTCTATATGTTGGATTCCCATGATCTATTTAAATTTGGGTAATTTTGTTTCCATTAATTTCTGGTGTTCTAATATTTGTTGAGCAAGAGGAGCAATTTCGCTATTCACGGATGCTTTAGTGGTTTCAATTTTGTTTATTTGGGCATCTTTTTCCGTTTCCATGGCTTTAGCTTCAGTTGCGATTGAAATAGCCTGCCGAAATGAGGTCAGTTCTTTCCATGCTAATAGCATTTGGGAGAATGGAATAAGAGTCTTGGTGAAGTGGGACAATAAAATTTTGTCCCTTTCCTTGAGAAATATGTTTTTCTTTCTGGGCATTTTATCAAATAACTGAGGTTCCATGGAGGTGAACCCGAAGATGCTTGATTGGATTTAGATCTACAGTAGTCTGTTCGCATAATCGTGGATTGATTCTTGGTAATTTTGCTTAGATTGAAAAAGCTTTAGTTCTGCATATTGTAGATCTTCTTTCTTATGAAATAACTCCGTTATGCCCTATTCGCACTGGGCCGGCAAGGTGGTAAAGCGTCTTTTCCTGCCCCCCCCCCCCTCTTGCCTCCTCTGCCACCTACGCGAGTTGTTCCCACTGGACCGGCACGAGAGAAGCAGCAAAGGAAAAGAAATGGCAGCGTCGTTTCGATCTTAAGTTATTGCAGTAAAACTTTGGACGAACTTCATGGTCCATAGAAATTTGTAGTATCCGAAATTTGCTATATCTCAGACAATTCGGAATTTGTAATATCACTGTTTGAAAGGCCAATTGGCACAGTTGGGAATTCCGAATTGTTTCGTTTATTTTTTCGTATCAAAGTTCGTTATAAAAAAGCTCAACTGTAATTATGTCACTGAGAAAGCATAATTAAAAAACAGAGTATACAAATAAAACTCTAGTTTTATTTATATTTGTTCAGTGTGCATATTTTCTTTGTATTTATAAAAAGTCTTCAAGATTATTTTAAATTTGATTGTCCCCAACATCGATCGGCAATATTTCCAATCGAAGTGATCGAAAACCTAGTTCGTGATCACGTTTCTGTTCTAAAACTTGCTAATTTCCAACTGAATTATCTAAGTAAAATTTAACCAAACATCAAGTTAACGATGTAAAAAGCTAAAGGATAATAGAAATTTATAATTTCACAATTACAAACTAAAGTCTAATCTCTTTATTCTACTTCGCTATAAAATTGTGATCCGCCATCATTCTTTTGATCACGTGCTCCAATAGTGGAACGTGATTGGATGAGCCTAACCTCGCTGAGAGCGTCAACCGGCAAAAGTTGAACAAATTTCAACTTTGCTGCCTGGTTTATTTGCCAGCCGCGGCACTTGACTTGACCTATTTCTAGTTGGCCTTGGGCATAATGTGCATGCGCCAATGGCTGCCGCTTCGCCGCCTTGCCGGCCCTGTGTGAACCGGGCATTAGTCGACATTTCAAATCTGCATAATTATTTTCATTTGACTCTACTTATTCGTTAAACACTGTTCCTGCATGTCCTTTAATTTTCAAGCACAGGACCCCTAGGATAACACTATCCTGCCATCCTGCTATGCTCACTGATATCTCGGCGGCATCAAGAAACATCTGTACCTTAATAGACCCTTCCTTGCCGGAAAACGTGGGAATCAAATTACTGTAATTTTTGGCAGTAACGCCGCGGCGACTGATAAACCGCAGCAGCAAAAATTTAACAAAAAGGTAAAAATCTCCGACAGTTACGCCACCGTAACCGATTGGTTGCACCCCCCCTCCATCACACAGACAATCAGTAATCTAAAATCAATTTTCTTATATGCTTCAATATAAGTAATACGCATTTCAGTGGGAAAATTTTTTTAATTTCGTACATTTAAGATATTTCTGCATACACTTCCTCCAGCGCCGAATACATTTTTCGTCGAGTCCTAACTGCCTTGCTGCTGGACGATTGCTCTTTGGCCTTTTCAATCTTGGCTGTTAGTTTAAAAGCTGCTGTATAGTTTGCATGTCGCTTTGGCAAATTTGAAAAATACTCTTGCTTATAACAATAATCTTTATATATAAAAATTCAGGCTCAGGGTGCGTCTGTAAATGTCCTAAAAACTATTGAACCACTTATCCGATTGAGCTAATATTTGCAACATATATTCCTTAGGTCCAGAGTAAGGTTCACATGTCCCTAAAGTAGGGGGGGGGGAAGGGGTAAAAATCATATATCTTGGTTTATGTTTGTTTGTTTACTCAATAGATGGCGCCAGAGTTTATCTTTTCCTTGAAACCGAAACTGGACTAACTGCGCAGAAGCAGGACAGCAAACCTCCGAATGTGTAGTATTGTTTGCACATTTCAAGGTAGGAAACGCAAGTTTTTTGCTGTCCTGCTTCTGCGCAGTTACTCCAGTTTCGGTCTTTATAAAAATTCAAGGTGCGTCTGTAAATGTTCTCAAAACTTTTGAACCACTTATCCTTTTGAGCTCATACTTGCACCAGATGTTCGTTAATTTCAGGGTAAGATTTACATGTGCCGAGTGTCAGGTTGGCCCAAAGGGGAAAAAGGTAAAAATAATATTTGGGTTGATCTGTCTGTCTGACATGAGCCTACGATATGCGCGGACCAACAATGGGCGAGGTCAAAAATGCTAACAGCGAGTTGAGTTAGTGAAGAAGGCCATTGTTGCTACGACAGTCAACAATACGTTAACAATCGAGCAATAATCATTGCTTCACCAACCCAACTCGGTATTTGCATTTTTGACCTCGCCCAATGTATGTCATGTCCTACAATGCAAAGTAAAGATTCTGCAACAATAGGCCATAAAAAATTACTTTGGCTATGGTCATGGATGAAGAAATACAGGATGGGAAACTCCATTGTTTAAAGCGTGATTTTTTTTTTCACTGGCGCTCTCTGGCCATTTGCGTGGGCATTACTCTCTATCTAGCAGGCAACTTTACTTTTCCTTATTGGCTTCGATGGCTCAGTGGTTGCGTGATCTCCTCTGATCAACACCTCCTAGACAGAAGGCCTGATAACGGAAATGTCATACATTGTTACATCATCATTAGTTGACCAAATTTAGGGCTTATTATTGGTAAAAATAGGATTAACAATGGCCGCCTAATGATGATGTAACAGTGTATGACGTTTCCGTTACCAGGCCTTCTGTCTAGGTGGTGTTGCTCTGATGCCCGTAGATGTGGCTTCGATCCCGGCCGAGGACGACGAGGATTTTTACAGGGGGAAAATACTATTATACAGGGTGTGCCAAAAGAAGCGGGACGGTCGAATATTTCTCGAAATTTACATCGGATCGAAAAACTGAAAAACACGTGTTCAATATTTTTCAAAAATCTATCGAATGACACCAAACACGACCCCCCACCCTTACCCCCGGGGGTGGAGCGGGGGGCAACTTTGAAATCTTAAATGGACACCCCCATTTTTTATTGCAGATTCGGATTCTACGTGAAAAAGTGAACAAGTTTTAGCTGAAATTTTTTTTTGATTCGCGATAGATGGCGCTGTAATCGCAGAAAAACTAATACAGATCAGAAGTGTGCAAACGGTCAAATTTCTCAGGACATACGCTTCGGAACACAAAATTAGTATTTTTGAAAAGGCTATATAATGATACAGTATGACAGTCGACCGATTGATGGCGCTCTAATTGCAAAAACAATTATTTCTCGCAAGTGAAAGTATTTCTACAGCTAATATGAGGTTAACTTCTTTCGTTGATTTTGTATCTGACTTTAGTAAAAAACTACGTTTAGCATAACCCAGGAACAACGACGTGGACGTAGTAGTTTTATGTTCCCTTCGGGGTGCTTGTTTTTAGTGAGTCCCCTTGCCTCTCACTTATCGGGGTGCTTGTTTTTAGTGAGTCCCCTTGCCTCTTACTTATCGGGGTGCTTGTTTCAGGTGAGTCCCCTTGCCTCTCACGATTGGCGCCTATAACTTTATTGTAGTAAACGCTCAAATTGTGCACCATTTACTTCCTGGCAGTAAGCTAATCGATGGTAAAACAGATTCGATGGAATTGTTTAAGTATTCTGCAGGTATTTGGGCAGCTACATCAATTATTCTCTGACGCAATTCATCTAAATTTTGTGGTTTCGTTTCATAAACCCGATTTTTTAAAAAACCCCACAAGAAAAAATCAAGTGGAGTTAAATATGGTGACCTGGCAGGCCATTCGATCGGACCTCTTCGTCCAATCCAACGATCAGGAAAATGTTCATCTAAATAATTATGAACGTTCCGTCCGTAATGAGGTGCAGCACCATCTTGCTGAAACCAAAAGTGCTCCAAGTTATCGCCAGCAATCTCCCTTATTGCTGGAATTATTTCATTTCGAAGCATGTTTTCATACCTTTGAGCAGTAAGATTACCATCGATAAAGAATCGCCCAATCAAATGATTATTTATTATTCCAGCCCAAACGTTTAATTTCTGTGGATATTGGGTTTTGCTCTCTCGCATCCAATGAGGATTCTCGTCTGCCCAATACCTGCAATTATGCCGATTACAAGTACCATACAATTGAAATGTTGCTTCATCTGAGAATACAATGTTGTAAAGAAAGTCTGGATCTTGATCTATTCTAAGCATCATGTCCTCACAAAATTCTAAACGTCGGTCGGGGTCATCTTCATTTATCTCATGAACAAGTGTCATTTTGTAAGGATGCAATTTATTACTTTTCAAAATCCTGCGGACTGAAGATTTATCAATTTCTTGAGCTTGGGCAGTTCTACGAAGACTACTGTGAGGATTTTCCGTAAATGATAATAAAACATTCAACGCTTCTTCTTCGTTTGTTGCTGACTTTGGTCTTCCTAATTAGCTCGATCTTTCACAGAGCCTGTAGTTTCAAATCTTCTAACCGTTCTCTCCACATTCGATTTGGAGATAGGATCCATTCCAATTCGGAAAGTACCATTGAAAATATCTCTTGCTTCCGAGTATGACCTTTTCCTATCACCCCAGCCTACCATCATCAGTAATGATATTGTTTCTTGTTCATTAAGATGAGCCATTCTGAAAGAAAAAACACTTTTTCAAGTCAAATTTTTCTTTACAGATGAAGGTTCATCTGCTTGAATCAACTTAAACAGCTGAACTAATGTGTCATTTAAAAAGTACCTACCAAATGGATGAAGCACAAAAAATCACAACAAAAATAGTCCACTTTTTGTTTACGTATTTATTAATAAAGAAAAGAATTTGTTTACAAGCGGAAAGAATAAGAAAGAGTAATTTGAAGGATTTTATTATGTTAATTTCAACGAGGATATTTGCATTTTGTAAAATGAAAATACGTACTATCATTGTTAGATTTATTTTCACAAATTTTATTTTCCATGATAACAGAACCATCCATCAAGAATTAAACAATGTTACAATATTGCATTAACATACTGTATTGAGTATGTTAATTATTTTAATTGTTTTAAATATTTTCATTGAAAAAAATTGATTTCCTCTTAATTATACCCCCGGGGGGTGGGTGGGGGTGGAAATTTTTATGGTACTGAATACAGTTTTACACGTAGAATCTGAATCTGCAATAAAAAATGGGGGTTTCCATTTAAGATTTCAAAGATGCCCCCCGCTCCACCCCCGGGGGTGGGGGTGGGGGGTCGTGTTTGGTGTCATTCGATAGATTTTTGAAAAATATTGAACATGTGTTTTTCAGTTTTTCGATCCGATGTAAATTTCGCGAAATATTCGACCGTCCCGCTTCTTTTGGCACACCCTGTGTAATAGAAAGAGCGAAAAATGTATACACACTCATTCATTCATTCATTCATTACGAAATCTCCAGAACTATGAAGCCTACAAACTTGAAATTTGGCAGGTATATTTCTCTTGGCTTCTATGTGATAAAGGGATAAAATCTAAGCAACATTTACCTCTTTCATTTTTTCTCTGAGGCATTATTTTTAGATAAAAAATGTTGAAATCCTACCTGCAGGAAACTGTTGTTTGGAATCTGTGGAGACACTTAAAGACATTGGTATATGAGACACCAGTGGGATCCGATGAAGAACTGGTAGCCGGAATCGCCATAGCTGCGGACCAGATTCGCGAAGAACCAGGAACTTTTGAACTTTTTACGTCAGTCCATGCAGCGACATTATGAAGCATGCATTCATGCCAGAGGAAGTGAATTAGAACACTTATTATTGATGAAAATAGGAAAGAAAATTCCACAGCCTGGGTTCGAACCAGGAACTTTCTGCTCACCGTGCAGACGCGCCAACCAATTGTGCCACTGTGGACAAGGACATTTACATGTCCTTAGGGCTGGTTGGAGTAGTATCCAGTTCGTAGATTTTTATTTATTTTTTAAAAATTTTGTATTACGAAAAATTCTAATAGAAAGCAATTCATTAGAAGCGTCATATACTATTTTATAGTTGTGCAAAATTTTAATACTCATTCTTTAGTAAAAAAAAAGTTATCGATTTTTGGTCCGAACTTTCCTACTGCGTATAATCGTTCTACGTATAGGAACTTTTAAAGTTTTGAACCCAATTTTATCAATGAAGACAAAGAGATAGAGAGTGGGTCTTGAAGACATTCCTATTCTACTTTTTGAAGGTCTTTAAGAATCCGAAATCAAATTTCAGAAATTAAAAATTTTTAGTGCACAAGCAAAGTCTTGGGGGCAGCAGTCCTATGGAGGCAGAGTCTGTGAGTATTTATTGAAAAATATTGTATTTTTGAAATTCTGACTTGTTTCTTAAACACATGAAAATTAGAATAGAAATGTTTGTAAGACACACTCTCTATCTCTTTGACTTCATCGATAAAATTAGGTTCAAAACTTTAAAAGTTCTACACTTTCAGGGCCTCTATCTCCTAAACGGTTGGATCAATTGAAAAAACACCAAGAATAAAACATTTCTAGAAAACTGTGTACAATCTGAATATAAGATTAAAATAGGGGTTACTATTTAAGATTACAAAGTTCCCCCCCCCCCCCAACTAATGAATTTCCCCCACGAAATAACTCACTATTGATTATGGACATTTTATCGTACAATGCTTAATTTCCGAGATATCTGCCATGTTAACACACTTTTTGACACCCTGTATTTCGTTCAATGCTACATAGTTTAATGGTATCATTATGGTTCATTGAAAGTTTCAATGCTAAGATATGACATTTTATATGTCAAACAACTTGGGATGACGTGTCATAAATGAATACAACGTAAAATTAATGATAGTTGAAATTGTTTAAAGGCACCTGGTTCAGTAGAACAATTATGGTTCATTGGGACATTCAATGCTGAGATATGGCAAGTTATATATGAAACAACTTGGAATGGATGACTACAACGTAAAATTAATGTTAGTCGAATTGGTTCGATGACACCTGCTTTAATGGTACCATTACGGTTCACTGGAACTTTAAATGCTAAGATATGACATGTTTTATATCAAACAACTTGGAATGATGTGTCAGAATTATTATAACGTAAAGTAATGATATTCCAAATTGGTTCAATGGTACATGGCTTAATGGTATCATTATGGTCCATTGAAACTTTCAATGCTAAGATATAACATGGTATATGACAAACAACTTGGAATGACGTGTCATAAATGAATATAACGTAAAATTAATGATAGTTGAAATTGTTTTCACGGCACCTGGTTTTGGCTGTGCTCATTTTGGCTGTGTATTAACTTTCATATGTATCAAAATTTCTTCGAATTTGAGCTCAAGCAACGAAAAAAGCTTTCAATTTAAATAGAAAAATTTCATGTTGAAAATTCAAAAGGATTTCTTTTAAAAAGCTCCCAATGCATAGCGTCTCCAAATACGGCCCTTTAGTAGAACCTAAAACATGTATTTTTTCTATATAAATTCTGAGCTTTTTACATGTGTTCTTTTTCTGAATATTCACACACAGAAATTGCAAAATTTCATAAAAAACAGCCCGAGCAACGCCGGGTAAACAGCTAGTATATAATAAAATACTGGCGCTTCTAACACCTCTCGAGCGCTCTTGTGACCATTTAGCCCCACGCGCGTTTGTGAAATTTTTTGATAGCCAGCCCCAAGCATCGAGATAAAAGCCCGATCAGTAAATAAAGTTAATTGCCACAGAAACTCGTTATGCTTTCAAAATTTTTGTTTTAAGCGTAATTATTTATTGTCCGATATTATAATCTGGTGGGGTTTTATTAGATTTCAATGCATTTATTCTTTTATGACAAAAAATACGAGTGTTAAAACGCAAAAATCTACGTACGACAAAAACGAAACTTTAAAGAAAATTTGAAACCTAAGATAAAAAATTTTAAAAAATAAAATATATAAAACAATCTTTGCTTTTATCTTCAGCTCCTTCGCCCCTACCTTTCGGCTATAGAAATTTTAATTAAAAAACAGAAAAGAAATACGCCAACAGGCAGCTTGTTTCTCCTCAAAATTTTCACTTTTTTTTTTAACATAAACGCCAAGGCGCTACTGCCGAAAATTATGGTAGTAAATCCTACAATTGAATCACTTCTGATTGCCTTATACTTTGGCATCACTTTCTACCTCTCTAATTTATTCGGGCGCCATTGTGATATTCCAATAAGAAATTTTATTGGAATTATTAGATTAGTTAAAATTAGAACACAATGAGTTCTAGGCAGAGTTGGTTTAGTAAATTAATGGCGATTTATTTACAAACTGAAAAATCGATATAATATGGGAATGAATAAGCAAGCGAATGAGAATTTCAGAGACAAAATAAGACCATCGGTGTGCGAACAACAATCCAACATTTACTGTTCTCCATCCGTGAGCAACGAGAGAGAAGGCCTCTGCATTGAAACATAATGCATTGTTATTCGTACTTCTATTAGTAATAAACCCCGAGTTCAGAATACTAACTTATACAAAAATAAATAACAAGGTGGCAGGAGGCACTTTAAAATAATCAATTAAATAGAGAACCAAATTACAGATCAATACAATAAGGAACTAAAGTCCATTGTGACGGCTCCCATCGGTAACTCTAAAGCAGAAAATATTCAAGAGCGTGAATTACTGTCAGAGGGGGGGCTCGTCAGGAGTTCAAGCCTAAACACGAGGCCGGTGCATTGAAACAAGGCCAGAAAACAATTAAACAAAACTCTTTATTCACTACTTGTATCCAAGAATATCGCTACATGCGAGCATTACACAAGTAATCCCAGTGCCAATAATATTATTAACTAATCCTAATCTTTAAATAACTAGGAGGGGCCCCTCGAGAATTAAAGCTTATCCAACTAACAGATAATTAAATTTCCATCATCCTAATTCAGTAAAACACTTGTCTTATAAAGTGTGTACTCGGCAATACCAAGTTACATTTGTGCTAGCAGGGCTCTGTGATACTGTTCAGATTCAAAACTACCTGGCAAGGACCGGTGCTACACGTGTCACCATATATAAAGGGGAGGGGTTCAGCTCCGTGGTGCTTGCATTATGAAATACTGAGTGGAGAATGTGCTATTACCAGCAAAAGTGCAACGTATCATAACATCACATGACCCTTTTACACATCATAACAGCGTGAGAAAAGGGAGGGCCACTGTAACCCCAGGGGCACAATCTCCGTCCAATCCACATGCTTACGATACTCTACTGCCCTTAAAGTGATCAGAGCAAGATATTCACCCGCCTTGTGTAGGGTTTTGCTAGTATGTCAGCGATTGCAGTATGGGGGAGTAACATAGTCCCTACGGACTGAACAATTAAATCCTTGAGCAAGATTCAGTCAGCGCAATTAATGCTTTCCAAAGACTCAGAAGCCACCTCAAGGAAACACTAAACAGTTATAGCTTAATTCTTAATACACAAGTCTCTATACAGCTTCATACAGGGAAGTGTTTGAACCGTGCTTTAATCACCAGCACCTTTAAACATTGCGTTTACGTGGAACCCATAACCAAAACTATGATTGCACAACTGCCTGTTTCTAGCAGAATACTTCCGATGAGGTTATAAAAGGGGCACTTTAATTCACCACCATCTATGGTAGTTCTGTGCAGGGACACAAGAAAATAGAACATTCATCTACGAGGGCAGCCCAGAAAGTAATGCACTTCAATTTTTTTCTCCGTCCCCAACAATGGTACGAATGCGAAACTTGAGATATGCATTCTTTGAAGTTTTCGGAGTGCACGCACAAAGTTTCAGTTTCTTCCGACAGATAGCGTACGTGCAGCAATAGAACAATATGGCCTCTGTGAGTGATGTACGTTACAAGTAGCGTGTCGTCTTTGGATTTCTCACTGCGGAGCAAGAAACAATTGGATACATTCACAAACGTTTATGCACAGTTTATGCAGCATCAGCAGTTGACAGAAGTACAGTTAGTCGCTGGGCACAGAGGGTGAGGCCATCAGAAAGCGGTTCGGCGGAGCTCCAAGATGTGCTGCAGACAGGATGGCCATCCTCGGCTGTCACACCTTACGTCGGAATACATCACGAAACAGGGTCGGAAAGTGTTACCCCATCCACCCTACAGCCTTGACCTAGCGCCCTCAAACTTTCACTTGTTTGGGCCATTGAAGAATGTCATTCGTGGAAGACATTTTGAGGAAGACGAAGAGGTGATTTGCATAGTGAAGACATGGCTGCGTGAACAGAATAAGGACTGGTACCGACAGGGCAAAAAACGCCCTTGTGTCTCGCTGGAAGAAGGCCATAGAACGGGACGGAGAGTATGTGGAAAAATAGGGAGTGTAGAAGAACATCATTCTTCGTGTGTATAAGTCTCATTGTGTTCAATAAATAATTGTGAGAAGAAAAAAATTGTGGTGCATTACTTTCTGGGCTACCTTCATACATGGTCCAGGGAAAAATCACTGTCGATTACAAAATTACCTTGTGTGAAGCAACTCACAGCTGTAAAAGTTCAATCCATTTGCATGTTCCAACGAATTAATACTTGAGAACGCTGATGAAATGCTTGGTCAGTAGCGACTTAAAATTACACTTTTAATGAAATCAAACTTATAAGAAATTTAAATTATAATTGCAAAGATGCTTTAATCTCAAAAGATCATGCAAAAGAACAATGCCGACAAAATAGGCTCATGGGTAGCATTTCGAATACCCAAGGAGACGACACTGTTTTTTCAATCACGGTCTCATCAGATTTGTTCCTTTTTTTGTTCCTTTTGTTCCATGGTAACTAGGCAGGAATATTGCAACAATTGACCGTTGGGAGACTGACACCATCTTCTTGGAAATCTCATCCAATGACGTATATTAAGGATAGACTCCGAATCCTATTGTTGTAACTTGAAGCAAATTGGGAAGCTCCATGCCCAGAACTGTCATGGCCGAAAGTGAGTGAAGATGATGCAAAACACATGGCTAAACACGAGAGTAACTGATTAATAATTCTTTCACACGCCGATCACGGAGTGATAAGTTTATCTTTTCATTTACTTTGTATTTGAAGTATTTTATTATATTTTATAAACAATTTTTCGATCATGGTTTCAATTTCAATTTCAATTTCGTTTCGATTGTCTTTCAGTTACGTATTTTCATTTTAGTTAAGTATTTTTGGTTTATTTTTGTGGAAAATGATTCCTGATCCTTTTTCTTGTCTGTTTGTACAGTTGTACGCAATTTAACTTTGAGGAATGGTTTTGAATTAATTATTCCTCAGGCCCAAAATCTTCAAAAACAAAGCAGCCAGACAGCTAATTATTCCACGGCTCACTCCTGCCCAGAACTATCATGGCTCAATTTGCTTCACTTTTTGCCGCTGTTAACAATAGAATTCGGAGTCTATCTTTAATATACGTCATTGATCTCATCCAAGAAAACAATGCCAGCGCCCAACAATCGCGGTCATTGTTGCATCAACAATTCAATACAACAGCCATCGCAAACAACAAATCTATACAAGCTTAACAATTACTTCAGAGCACACCTCTTTATTAATATTGGGGTGTAAAACAAGACAACAAATCTACAAAATAAATTAAAACTAAGGAAATAGCAAATAAAAAAAATATTGCTTAAACTATTAAGAATAGCAAAGGATTACAGCCTAATTCTTGTCGGGCCCATGTGACACCCACTGACATGGAATGTCACACCATAAAGCAAGCATCGGCACATGTCAGAACCTTAGGATACGATCATAGCCGTAATGACGATTGCGAAAATATTAGCAGTCCATCTGGAGTCAAGTGGGCACCAGATAGGTAGGCGATCATTACAAGACACTCGAAACCAGTCTGACTGCGAACACGAAAGCTAGATAGTCACAAGCAGTGGTGCCATCTGTCAGCGATGGGCAGAACCTAATCCATTTCATCGGAAATTAATGTAGTGGCAACAAACAAAGCCAAGTGACTTCCTAGCTACATGGCCGGTGAAAAAGAAACACAAAGTTTTCCTGTTCCGCGAAAAGGACATATGTCACAATACATTACAGCCATTTGTCTCAGCATAATGCCACCCAAACAAATTAATTAAATTAAAGAAGTTTTAATTAAGCTTCACCCACAGTAATTCGTTGTGCTGAGGAAGTTAGAAATCGTCAGAACGAATGAAATTTTAATGTTGATGAAAAATGTGTTCGCTGATGGAGACAGCAACAGATGGAATGGAACACGATGCCATCTTCTAAACGTGCACAATGTGGAAGAAAGTGCACCTTTCCTCAGTTGGAAAAATTGTAAAAGATTTGGATTGTGTAAGAAAGAGATGCCGGTCATGCAGTAAGTACGTAAAGGCTAAAGTACATGTAGTAGCTAAAAGATTAGCTATTTACAATTTTAAAGCGAGCCCAACATGGTGCTCTAAATTTATGCGCCACAACAACTTAAGTTTCGTGCATGAATGACAACAGGCCCGCAGATTCCATATGACCACGAGGAACTTAACGCCAATTTTACTTCTTACATGAAAAACATTATTAAAAAAAATAACATTCCCTAAATCAAATAGGCAACATGGATGAAATCCCTATGTATTTTGATTTGCCACTTACAAAAACGATAAATGTAAGAGGATAGGGAATTAGAACAATGTACACTATGGCTCACAAAAGTTCATGTTTTATTCTTGTTCTCTCAGTAATGGCGGATGGAACAATGTTGAATCTTTAATTATTTTCAAAACGTGTATGCTTCCTTTTCAAAAGGATGGATAGAAGAATCAATAATGAATCGATGGATAAGTGAAGTTTGGTGTAAACGTTTTTTAATGTTAATTGCTGATTCCATGACGACATACAAACTAGACTCTACTAAGAAAATTTTAAAAAGAATCAAAACAAATTTGGCCTTTATTCTGGCAGCCTAACAAAAATTTATCAACCACTGTAGTGAATGGGTTAACTGGATGATAGGAGGAGAAAAATCTTTCAATCCTGTTGGAAATCTTCACGCAGAAACCTTTCCAGAGGTATGCAAGTGGACATCATATGCCTGGCAAACAAGTTTTGATTGAATGTGGAAAAAAGGCGTTTAAGTGTTGCTGAATTGAAGAGAGTAGAACTGAAATACGATCAGAAGAAACATCTGATCTTAAGAATAGGCCTAACAATCCTAAATCAACACCATCTTCCATAACGGAAGCAATAAGTTTACCCAACGACGTATTGGACCTGTCTAATACCCCATGGGATGAAAGTGACTTTGAAGAATTTTGAATTTTTTGGGTTTATGAATATTTGTACCCTTTTTAATGTTGAATAATAAATTTTATAATAAATATTGTGTAGTTTATTACTATATGGGAATTTTGATGGCTAAATATGCAGCCTATACAGGGTCGGGACACATTAATATGACCACCTCTCCTCGAACATGTTGGAACGTCTCATGTTATGCAGATGAAAAATCATTGCATATCATTAAAAGCTGACAACAGCAGACGTGTAGTACCATCAGTTAACACAGCAATTGTCGCTGCCATGGGCAGAGCAAATGACCTGTCAGACCTCCAAAAGGGGATGATCATTGGCTATCGGGCCTAGGGGGGAGGGGGGGCAGCATTTCAGAAACGGCCACCTTGGTGAACTGCTCTAGGGCTGCCCTTGTGAAGGTGTACAGCGACTGGATGAACCAGACACTTTTGAGCAACCAAAGAAGTAACTGTGGGGCCCCACGGGCCATCGATCCTAGAGGCGAGCGTTGGTTACGACGCCTGGCAAAGACGAATCGGCGTGCCACTGTTCAGCAACTGACACAGCAAATGAACAGTGGAGCCACTAGGCGTGTCAGTACCAAGATAGTGCAACGATCCCTCTTGAGGTTGGAGCTCTGGAGCAGGCGTATGGTAAATCCATGTTGACGCCTGTGCATCGCCGAAAACGCCTCCAATTCGCAATGGACTATCGCCATTGGACCTCGGGTTGCTTTCTCTGACGAGTCGCGGTTTCTGGTGAACAAAGTGGACGGACGATTGAGAATTCGCCGGGAAGCATCTGAGAGCAGGCATCTCGACACCATCGTTGGCAGACGACAGGCTGGTGGGGGAGGTGTGACTGTTTGGGGGATGTTTTTGTGGTACGGTCTGAGTCCACTGATACCGCTGGAGGGTACACTGAATGCTGTTCGTTACCTGACGATCGTCCACACCCCTTCATGTCGACAGTATTTCCTCAGGATGATGGCACCTTTCAACAGGACAACGCTCTCTGCGATACTGCCAAAATTGTCCACGACTGGTTCGAGGATCATGAGGATGAATTCAAGCTACCCACATGGCCACCAAACTCCCCGGACCTCAACCCCACTGAACATTTGTGGGACCATCTCGATTGCCATGTCCGCAAGCTGGACTCTCCACCACGCACGATGATGGAATTACGGGATGCACTGATCGCCGAATGGTCCCAGATACCTGCAACCACCTTACGAGGACTTATTGACTATCTGCCACGTCGACTAGCTGCTGTGCTTGGCGCCAAAGGTGGATATTTCGGTTACTAGCAGGTGGTCATATTAATGTGTCCAGACCCTGTATAAGTTAGCAGCTTATAAACGAAAAAATATGGTAATAGTTATAAATCCAGATTATGTCAATTTATGGCATTTACTGATACTGTTAGAACTGCTAAGTATCTTATGGAATATTATAAAAAAATTATTATAAAAAATGTTGGTTAATAGATTGGTGGTTTTTACAACCTGACATTATTAAAAATGGTATTTTCCATCAGCAATTAATTGCCAAAAGCTAAAAATTCACTTTGATTATAAATTATTTTCCTTTTAAATTTGTTTATTCTAAAGCTGAGAAGCAAAGTTATGGTTTAAACTTACTTGTCATTTATATACATGTATCTCAATTGTATCTTAGATTAAATATGAGCAATAATAAATGGTTAATCATTAAATAAATGCTAAGTAAAAGACTTTTCACATGGGAACCATATGACCTGTATCTCACAATCATGGAGAAGATAATAATATACTGAAGACATACTTCAACCAAATCGTGAATACAAAGAGAAAAGGGAAGGAAAAATTTCGCCACCTGGACTCTAACCGGGGACCACGATTCCAGGTCGAGTCGAGGTCATGGTATTTTTCCTTCCTTTTCTCTTTGTATTCACAATTTGTTTGAAGTTTATCTTCAGTATATTATTATCTTCTCTTTGAGTAGAATTTTCATCAATTTATTTGAGAGTGTAAGGGTAAGGAGAATTCCCGATCTTCGAGTCGGAGGGGGGGTT
>JAHWFO010062738.1:1603587-1672813 GCA_023313115.1 Rhysida immarginata | reverse complement strand
TCCGAAATCTGAGGTAGACAGTGACCTTCCTCATGCTTTAAAGGTCACGTATGCGAAATTTTATCAAGATCGGAATAAAACTGTAGATTTGTATAAAAAACATACAGACCCACAGACCCACAAACATCCTTCTTTATATATATAGATAGACTAGAAGAGGTACTCGGCGTTGCCCGGGATAATTACACTTGCACAAACTTTTCCTTTCATTGTTAGTCATGAGATATTGATTGTTGGTCCATGCAGAGAGTTTGTGAATTGCGTGTTGATACCATTGTTGATACCTATTGTTGTACAAACTTTGCCTTGCATGGTTGGTCATGAGATATTTCTCATTAATATGCCTTGCCATAACCATGAATATCGATTTTTTATCGATATTTATTATTTTTCCGAAATCTGAGGTAGACAGTGACCTTCCTCATGCTTTGAAGGTCATGTATGCGAAATTTTATCAAGATCGGAATAAAACTGTAGATTTGTATAAAAAACATACACACAGACCCACAGACGCACAGACCCACAAACATCCTTCTTTATACAGGGTGGTCATAAATTATTAAGCATATTTTGACAGTGAATATTTCATTAACCAAGAAATGTACACACTTCTTGTGAACATCATTGAAAAGTACAACTCAAACAGTTTTTTTCCGTAATATTCCGAAGTTACAGCACTTCCACGTGTGCTCCTGCAGTGACTCGCAGAATATCCATTCGATATTCGATTTCACGCCATGTATTCCGCAGCATTTCAGGTGTCACTGTTGCAATGACGGCCACAATCCTTTCCTTCAATTCATCAAGTACACGCGGTCCTTTATGGAATCCTTTCCAGGAGCAGGTTGTCCATATTCCAAGCGGAATTGCCGTTGAACTGTTATCACGGATTTCTGCTCATGAAACCAAAGAACGCACATTGCTTTCTGCTGCACGGTCGCCATTTTCGCGTTTTGTGTTCCTACGCCAAACAGTGCTGCCGCCTGGTGGTGATAGTGACACCTGACAAACTGTTTGAGTTGTACTTTTCAATGATGTTCACAAGAAGTGTGTACATTTCTTGGTTAATAAAATATTCACTGTCAAAATGTGCTTAATAATTTATGACCACCCTGTATATATAGAAGACTAGAAGAGGTACAAGGCGTTGCCCGGGGTAATTCCACTTGGATGTAAACAGAACAATCTCAAAAAATTAAATTAAATTTTGCAATATCTTAAAAATAAACACATGAAAATGCTTAGAATTAATACAGTAAAAATTCTTAATGAAAATTCGAAAAAAATCTTTTTAAAGGCTCACAATGGCTGGACCGCTCCAATAATTTCTTACTCAGGTAATCTTACTTCAGATGTACACTTGATGTTGTTTCAATTTCCACTCTTCTCTCGTTGTGTTGAAGCAAAATTTGGCCTTTCATCACTTTGGGTAGTCTAGCGGTCGCCAATTCTCCTATTTACTTGCTTCCCATTTGCTCAATACAGCACGGAGCTTAAGGTTTGCTTTCTCTGTCGTCTTTCCACTCTTTCTCAATAGTCTGCTAACTCTTCATTATCTCCAGCTACTGATCATTTTTAAAGATTTTCAAGAAATTGTTAAGTACTAAGAACTCTCTTTTCTAAGAAAAACCTGAATAACAGGAATTCTATGCATTGTTACAAATTGAAACTTATCCATATTGCATCATCATTTTATGTTCATTATTATAATTCTTGGAAAGGATTGCTTTATCATTGCATCATCATTTTGAGCTCATTGTTATTGGTGAATTGCGTATTGAAACCATTGTTGATACCTATTGTTGCACAAACTTTTATTTGCATTGTTGGTCATGAGATATATATGGTTGGTCCGTGCAGAGTGTTTGTGAATTGCGTGTTGATACCATTGTTGCAAAAACTTTGTCTTGCATTGTTGGTCAGGCAATATTTCTCATTAATATGCCCTGCCATAACCATGAATATCGATTTTTTATCGATAATTATTATTTTTCCGAAATCTGAGGTAGACAGTGACCTTCCTCATGCTTTGAAGTTCATGTATGCGAAATTTTATCAAGATCGGAATAAAACTGTAGATTTGTATAAAAAACATACACACAGACCCACAGACGCACAGACCCACAAACATCCTTCTTTATATATATAGATTAGACAATTTCAATACATCTTTATTTTTAATGTCATTTTGCTCAAAAATGAACGGGAAAATATGAACTGAAAAGAATGCAATAGATTTCATATATGAAGAAATAGTTTTTAAAAAAATATCAACAAAATTCATACATTCATATTGTTACAACAAAACATTAAACATAAATTTATTCCTTCAAAAATATCCAATCAGTACTTAGTATTTACACCTTTAGCAGAAATTATTGCATGCAAAGAAGTTGGCACGCTGGGAATCAATTTCCCACATTGGCCAGCAGATATTTTCGCACAGAGATTGGTCAGGGTACTTTTAATTCCTCTCAGGTCCGTGGTTTCTTCCGTCGGACCCCTTTTTTCAGAATGTGCCATAGATTTTCGATTGGTGATAAATCGGGAGTGTTGGGTGGCCAATTTTTAAGCAGTTCAACTTCATGAGCTTGAAAGCACGCCATGGTTGTTCGAGCTCGGTGTGGTGCTGCTCCATCCTGTTGAAATATTGCTTGACCGTGTAGCGCCCCCACCCCCGCAGTGTATGATAGTTCCGCTATAAATAGCTTGCAGTGAGGGGGCGTGGCGCTATGGGTTCGGGACCAAATTAAGTGAGGTGGGTTCTGATACTGTGATAGCTTTTCATTATATTCTTTTTATTACTCATATTCTCTGACAGCAAGAACAATCATTTAACATCATATACAATGTACTATTATCATCAGGGGCCCCTTCATTAATCAAACTGGCAGATACCATTCACTACATCGAGGAGTTGCTCGTCTTAATGTCAAAGCTAACACCATACAAGCGTGAGAGTCGTGCATGCAACTGAGGGCATCACTTCACGTGCGTCTGAGGAGGTACATAAAGCCTGGATCTTTAATCTGCATGCAAAAGACTGTGCCCCCGAAAACGCGTTCCAGAACTATACGCCTCCACGCGCACCGCACCTCCTTTTTGGGCAACTAGGGGGGGGGGGGGGAGGTACTGTAACCCCTCTTGGCGGGCACAGCCACCTTACATCAACCGGCGAGCTTCAGACTCCCACTCTCAAAACCCCGTGCGTTAACGTGTGACTGAGCTCCACCTAGTGGAGGCATCGGCGCTCAATTATCCACTCCTCGCTAGCGCGTTACTTCCCCATGCAAAACCTCCCACGCCTTCCATGCTCCTATTAACAAGAGAACTACAAAGTTTTACAGAGGTAGACATATAGTCTTTAACAAACGACCACAAAAGTGTCAAAACAGTTAAGAGGTGTTTTTTTATTCAGCACGGAGCGCAGCATTACAATAGACATGCGAGTTCCGCTTTGTGTCGATGCCATCGACGGGAGGATTGGCAGCACCACAAAATACTATTCTCCGAGTGTCTTTGCGCTTCTCACGGGCGAAAATAAATAAAAACAGTCACTCACCAAATACTGTTGCCATCATCGTTTGCAACCTTTTATTCTTAATAAACAACCTCTCGTGTTCTTGGTACAAATTCCTCATTCAAGTTCGGCATCATCATGCGTCAACTTTGAAGCTATCGCGGCCGTTCCATTTCCTTGCTCGCCAAAGTTCCAGCGTATATAGGCATTCCGAGACGAATATCGAGAATTACACCATTTAAATATGACAAAATAATTCTTACTGTTCATAAAATTAATTAATAACTCTTAATGGGTAAAACACTTCGGCTCCGCTAGCATAGCGCTCGAACGTGGGGTTTTTATTTATCCTCGGTACAAACGATACGTCCGCTCAGCCTGAGGAGGAAAATTACATATATATTTCGAACAAACAAAAAAACCAAACAAAACAGAAAAACGCCGAACATTACGAAACAATACTAATTACAACGACGGTTAGGCAACAATTCAGTGCTAGAAATTCAAGCGCGCTCTTTGCCAATGAACCAAACAGTTGCTCATAATAACAACCAACACGTTTCATAACACTCACAATACACACAACGCTCAACACAGGACATATTCTCATAATTATAACAACCAATCTTTATTATAACACTACAACAATAATCTATTTTTAATATAACAACTACACATATCGGCTATGGAGACGCGCATCGGCGCTCCAAAACACACGAGAATTATACCCCTCCCCCCTCTCATCGGACACACGTGACTAACATTTAACTGGAACGTCACAAACGCCCGACGAAAGGCTTCGAGAGTATCCCACAGAATTAAACTCGAAAATATCAACCATTACACGCCCTGGAACAACATAAAAAAAACAACACCTCTGTGCTTTCAATTCATAACATCACCATCGGGAACTCGCATACCAGGACATTCACATTCTGAAATTATTAATGCTCACAATTAACTCAGAACAAAACAACTGTACCACATCATCGTAACCTCCTGATTCCTTCCAATATCAGACTCGTTTACCATTATGACACTTACTATGTCTCATTTATTCACAAACATATCCAATAATCCCTCCTCATATAACCTCCGTATATCCACAACCGTTAAAACCAAACGCTAAACAAACTCTTACATACCATATTCTAAATACCTAACCTAAGAAATTAAACGCAAAAGAAAATTATAAAATCAAAATAGACACAAATATAACCTTCTATTATGATGCTCCTATCCCAACGCAAAATATCCTATATCACACCTCATAAAACCCCACCACGCTGTCTTGCGAAACGATTCAAACAAAATAAACAACAATCAATAATTCTACACAAACACGACTTTCACCCCCTAATCACTACAAAACCATTCACATAAATCAATTTTTCCCAGTTACCAAATCCTTAGTTTTACAAGGCTTCTAATTCTTACGCCTACCTCAAAATAATTCATAATACGGTAATAGAAATTATCAATGTCTCTTAATTGCTCAATTCCTTGTTCATAAGTTCAATATTCCCAATTAACAATGTTCACTATTCTTGGTATAAGCCCGAATTAAATTATCTATTAATAACCAAGATGCACCATTTCACGTAACCGTAAGCGAGCACCCGGGCTAGGGCACCCGCTGCTGCCCGTTCACGCGGCGAGAGGCCCGTCCCACATGCTGCTAACACCTTGCACCCCCCCCCCCCCGGGAACCTAAGCTTCTATCCTCATTAATTCCCTGATCTGACGCCCTATCCTCCTTAATTTTGACTTTCTTACGGTGCCTCACTCCACCCCGAGTTCTCTTTTTCTTCCCTGACCCACATCCATTCATGCCCTCCGGCCCAACGTACCCCTTCTCTGCTATTGTCTCTCACCTCCGCACCCGCCACCGTCATCACAATACATTCGAGCCTCGATTGACGTACCTCTATCCTTTTCTCCCGTGCACGACGTTTTGCTTTATCTCTTGCTGAGCTATCCACTTGCCCCCTATCTTGTTCAAACGTCTCGTCTTGCACAAGCTCGGAAAATGGTTTTTTAGCTATCTCGGAACCTTTATCGCTCGTCGTTTCTGTTCTCTTCTTGTTCCCCGGTTCGACGACCAACAATTCCAATTCCCGGGTAGGGAGGGGGTTATCCGTGAAACTGTCTCCCCTCACATCTCTACTCTCTTCCTCCTCCATAGGCAAATCTTCCCAGGAGTTAACAATTGGTCGGTCTAAAGCTCCCTCTATGTTCACTCCTACCTCGTGAGACATGTTCGTCTCCTGCGGACCCGGCAACGTTTGCGATCTCTGCCCTGCCATTTGGCCCCATGCACCTACACTTTCAATGTCCAAATTTAACCCTTCACCCAAAATGTCATCATCCATCGAGTATTCATATTAAATTTTGTCATTAACTGTTTCTTCATTGGGCATGCTCGTCACTTCAGGTTCAATATAGCCGAGAACATCTTCATGATATGTCCCCATCAAGTGCATTGGCAAGTCTGTGTCCAGTGCGGCTTCTGCATTGGAAAATGCTTATCCCACTACACCCGGGCTTCCTATCGCGCAACCATTCATATGCGTCGCCATGGGGTATGTGCACGGAGTATACCCTTCATCGTGGTACTCCTGATGAATTCCTTTTGCCGTCATTCCAGACTGGACCACCTGCCAACCCTCACTTGCAGGTTGGGCATAACATGGACCCACCCCTTGCGTAAAATTGTTACTACAATCTACCACTATGGGTTGATCACACCTGGTATCTCCCCTTTTTATCCCACACTTACGTTCTAATTTCTAGTTTGCCAGGGCCTCCAAATCTGTTCTGTACTTACCCACTTCGTATCGCCAAACCTCACGCCCTCTAATTTTATCCATTACGTTTCAGCGGGTCAGCGAACTCTGTACTATCAAGAGGGGTTCCTGTACCTTCCCCCCTGGCTGCCAATAAAGGAGGTGCCGAGCGCGTTCTTGCGTTAAGTTGTCTCTAAGGAATACTTGTCCGGGAGTACGGAGAGTTCACAGCTGATAAGTCAGGTGGGCCAAATGTTTCGTGCACCCGTAAGTGCTAGAGATTGACTCTCCCGTGCAGGCACCCATCTTGACGGCGGGCAGGTATGCCGGTATTCACGTTCGAGTGAACATAGCACTAAGTAAGAACTGATGTATATTAGGTGAATAAGTATTGTCTGACAAGGCCCCTTGATTGAAGTAGTAGATGATGATTATAAGATCCTTATGTAAATTGATTATTGTACAGATTGGAGTTGAATAAATGGTGTGTTATGAACATAAGTATCGCAGTATCGGGTCGTCTATCGTATGTTTGGTCCTGAACCCTTAGCGACTCATCCTCTCACTGTTCGCACTCGCTAGCGTGAAAATAATACCTATTGTGGGGGTGGGGGCCCGCTACACTGGCACTCGAAAAGGGACCAAAAATCCCGGATGACCAGGAATTCCCGGATTATTGAGGGCCTCCTGACACTGCGATGTTACTGTTCTGAGATAGTGAAAGGATCCGTAGTCGTGTTTTGTATAGTAGTTGGGTGGCATAGTGTGTTATTGGCCTGTGTGTGTGGCATGGTAGAGGGGTACACGAGTGGAAGTGTGGGAGGTGTTTAGATTAGATTCTTTTCTTTTTTTTTTGTGTGTGTGTGTGTGTGTGTGTGTTTGTTTTGGGAGGTATGGGAGCCCAGGGTGAGTCGTTGTTAGATCATATGGGGTGCATGGAGCGCTTCGTCCCATGGAATCACTGATTGAAAATTTAGCTCGCTTGGTGACCAAGATGATTATGACGCGGCGCCATGCGCAGGAGGTAAATGCGGGTGGGGTCGGTGTAGACTCCGGGTCGGACTTTACAAATAGGGGTGAGTCAGACCGTGGGGGGGGGGGGTCTAGGGTGTCTGACTCCGAATGGGTCTTGTTGCATGTACCTGGGAGGGGGGCCCACAATATGAGGTGGAAGGGGTTATTTTGAGTGCAATCATCAGATGGGACAGGCTGTGTGAAATTAGAGGGCCTTCGGTTTGGTGATACCAAGTGGGTAAGGGCGGAGCAAATTTGGAAGCTCTGGCAAAATAGAGGGTATAGACAAAAGAGTGGAATGCAGGTCAGGGCTACAGGTTGTGATCATCCAACCGCTGTGAATGATAGGGGAGCGTATGTCCCAGGCGAGGACCCATGGCATGCTCATCCTGCAAGCGAGGGCTGGCAGATAGTCCAGTCCGGAATGTCGACAGAGGGAGTACACCAGAGAGACAATGGTGAATTGTTTGCTCAGTTTATGGACTCAGTGGCAGCACACATGAATGGGTGCACATCAGGTGGTCCAGGCATGATGATGGAAGCCTATTCCAATACGGGAGCCGCGCCAGGTACCAACCCACAAAGTACGTCGATGGTGGTGTCTTATGAGGAGGTTTCTGGTTTTGAGGAACAAGGGAGCATGATCATGATTGATAACTTAAGTGTAAATGACATGAAGTGTTATGAAAGCTTGACGAGTGAGAATATAGAAGAAGAGGGGGTGGATATGATGAGTGGAGGTGTTGAATCACGGGATCCCGGAGCGACACCGATAATGCAAGAGTTGCTTGGCCCTCGAGAGGTCATTGTGACTCACGAGGCAGAAAAGGGAATGGATGGGGATTCAAGTGAATCAGATCATGACTCTTGGGAGGATTTACCTCTGGAGGGGGAGGAGAGAAATGATGATAAAGTGCATACACTAAGTTTTAATACGACTCCCCAGTCTGGAGCAACAATTGAGCACCATTCCGAGCCATTGCAGAGCGTGGGTACTAAATACTGGGCAGTATACTGGCCAACAAAATAATGGGCAGTCACGTAGCCCGACGAGAAAGGGGGAAAGGCATCTTGCATGGAAAAACGGGATGGTGGTGCATCACTCAAAGTTAAAATGTAATGTACTGGCGTTGGAGGGTGCCGAGTCAAAAACCGCTGAGAACATTGAACTAAAACAGAACAGGAACTCAGCGCGCGAGGGGTGTGGAAAGTATGGCGCGAAACCGGAAGGAGTGGGAGAACACAAACTGGAGAAGAAAAAGAAAACACGGGGTGGAGTGAAACACCGAGCGAAGGATAAAGATGTTGATGTAGTAGGTAGAACAAAGGATGGGGTCAGGAAGTTAGGAATGAGGGAGGTGATGGAAGCGTGCGGGTCGAGGCTTCAGCCGCATGAACGGGTCGAGGCTTCAGCCGCGGCTCTGGCTAGGAAGTTCACTAACTGTTAAGGTGTGGGTGGAGAGTTGTTTTTTTTGTGTATTTGTTTTGGTTGTTGCGGGTGCATTTGTATGGTGAAACATAGTTAAGGAGAATATGGTTGATTGAATTTGAGTTATGAAACGTCAGATATGCTAGTTACTGCTAATTTAGAATTTGATTTGGATGTTAAGCCAACTGTCTAATAGGTATTGAGTTAACGTTTAATAAAAAATTTTTGGGGGATGAGCTAATTATTGAATGAATTGTTAGGGTAGTTGTTAAGTAGAGTAAAATGGGAATTGGAAAAGGGGTTCGTGGGTAGTTATTATTAGGCGTTTGATTGTTGGTGTGTTTGATTCTTAAGTGATTGGCTGGATGGGTATTGAAAGTATTGCGATTTTGGTTTGAGTATTGCCTTAATTATGGTAGGGGTATGATTGTATACAAGTACAAGTTGTGTTTGTTTTGCTTTAGTGTGTAGGTATGAATTATTTTGTTGGTAGTTGTGCTTTGTTTTTTGTTTTGTTTTGTATATAGGATATACGTGTGTGTTATAGTTTTGTATTCCAGAGTGAATGGTTAGTTATAAGGTTCCTTTTGTTTTGCTATTGCTAAATTTGTGTTGAATAGGTTTTTTACTCGAACGTAACCCTTTACAGCGTATGTTCGAGGCCTTTTGTCGGGTGTATGTGATGTTCTGTTTAAATGTAAGTCACGTGTGTCCGGCGAAGGGGAGGGGGGGGGAAGTGTGTAATTAATTTGTTTTATGCCAATGTACTTGTTATGGTTGTAATATTTGTTATTGTTGGAGGGATGTTTATCTCGTATAGTAAGTATGTGCGTGCTCGCTATGGTTTGAGTTACAAAAGTAATTATGCAGAAAAGTGATCGTTTTGACATTAATTGTCGAGAGTGCTGTGTTGGCGATCGTACAACCCTCTGTTGGAGATGTGATTGTTGGCAGTCTTTCTGAGAAAATCACCTCAGCTTCCAACAGGGGATTGTTGCGATCGTTTTCGGAGAAAATTCGTAACGTCATGTTGCGTGTTTGTTGTTTTTTAGTATTATTCGTTTTTTGTTTTGTTTTTTTTTAAAAATTCTGTGCTGATCGAGACGTACCTGGGATGCAATCCCGTATTTTGTTCTCTCGAACGTCGTGATTCGAAGTTTTGATTCATGAAATCGGGAGCGCAAGCCGTAATTAAGAGTCGTATTATACTACAAATCTGTTTATGTTCTGTTGTTTTACAATTTTTTTATCGTTGATGTTAAAACGATGCTTTCCACGGGCAAGACTATTAGAATCCCAGATCTTCTAAGATAATAGTATTCCGAATCAGAGAGGGAGATGCCGAGGCCTGTCATGATATTGAAAACGGAGATATCAGGATATGAAAAGTGACGATTCACCAGAGGACAAGGATGGTAAACATAGATATATTAACTGGATTGGTGAGTGACTCTTTGTTTTATTTTCCACAGTCGGAGACGAACAGTTTCCCGAACAATTAAAGCTAGTCCTTGATCAGCAGTGTCATTGGGCCTCCCGCCTCTGGCATTGACTGCTTTTAGCTATAGTGTCGGCGCTGCAATCGCTCGCGTGGAAGTACTCCGCCTCTCACATGAACAGTTTACTTTGTAGCCTCCTTGCAACTGTTATATGAACGATATACCCTTCTATGTCAGCCTTAAAATTTAGACTAATTTATAGCTAGGCTAGTTAAGTACCCTGCCCGTGACAGTGGCTACCTAATGTTGATTTGGGACGTCCTAGTGAATTGGGAGGGAGCAAACATTGCTGAGTTCTCTATCTCGCAAATGCTCTCAAGCGTGATAAGAGCACGTAAGCGTATTGCAGGAACTCATAGGCAGCGTTGCCAGTTTTTTCCCAGGCCAGATTACTAGAATCGATCGTCGATCCTACTATATACTACCTCCTGGTGTCGGAATCCTACTAAAAAATATACTAAAAAAATTGTAATCTTTTACTAGCGTAGTAAAAGAATGCATTTTTTTTTTAGTGTATACAAGGTGAGTTTTTTAAAAGTGGCCCGGTGAACAATGTGTAAAAATGAGTATGAAAATAGTTAACAATGATCAAAGATCAGTGCAAATAACCTACAGTAGGTGCTGGAAGTGTCCTCCATTGACCTCGAGGCACGTGTGAAGGCGTGTCCACATGTTCCTGAAGGCACGAGCAAGGGTTTCCGCTGGAATGGCCTGAATGGCTGCCTGGACGTTTTGTTGAAGGTCGGCGACTGTGCGCGGATTGTTCTGGTAGGCCAAACCTTTCAGTGCACCCCAGAGGAAGAAATCGCATATCGACAGGTCTGGCGACCGTGATGGCCAGGGTTGTTCTGTTCCTCGACTGATCACATGTTCGGGTGGGAGCACTTCTTATATACGGGCAAGTGTTGCATGTGCAGAATGGGCTGTTGCACCATCTTGCTGAAAGTAACCATTGGCACGCTCGACATCAGTAAGTTGTGCGGCAAACACGTTAAAGATGTTGTGCACATAACGGTCACTATTCACAGTTTCATTGAAGAACACAGGGATGATGCGGCAGGCGGAGACAGCACACCACACTCCAATATTTTGTGGATGCAGTGGAGACTCCATTAACACATGCGGATTGACGGAAGACCAGTGGTGCATGTTCTGCGATTTGACGTAACCGGACAGATGGAACCACGCGTCATCTGAGATGAACACATAACCATCCTCCAGCACCTCCGGAGCAATGGTGCTCAGGAACCATTCACAAAACTGAATCCTGGGTGGCTTGTCCACATCATGCAACTGATGCCAGTGGTCATTTTGAAAGGGTGTAAGTGTAAATCCTGTTTCATGATCTTCATTGCACTTGACTGAGACAAACCCAGTTGTTGAGACAGCCGCCGTGATGACGTTTTGAGACTGCGTAGCATGTGTTCTTCAGCAGCAGCAATGGTTGCTGTCGTACGCACCGTCCTTTTCCGCACTTTCTTTGCATTCAGTACTGATCCCGTTGCTTGCCATTTCGCAATTAAGTTTTGCATTGCACTCTTAGCAGGAGGTTTTGCAGGCACAGCACCAACTTGAAACTTAATTTTAACCTCATCTGCACACGGTTTCCATGATCCATGCCGTGCATAATGCCCTACCACAAAAATGCGCTGTTGCAGAGATATCACAATTTTCGCCACTTCGCAGCATGCACACCAATATCACTCTCTCGACTGCGCAATATCACATAAATGACAAGTCATTTGAAAACTTACTGCGCAATATTTCGCGCCGAACCATGAAAGATGAAAGCGTTACGTGACTGCGTGAGTCACGCGATACTTTACCAGTTTTTAATTCCAGACACAATTTCCGCGTTATCAACTGATCATCAGTCAGTGCTTTCACTCCAAGACGAATTTTTTTTTTTTTTTACTGGAGTGAAAGCTATGAAAATTAAAAAATTGTCTGTAGGGTCATCCTACAGAAAAATAAATTTCCCTCCATTTTAACCTACTAAAATATTTGCCCTACTAAATTCCCTACATTGAGATAACATTCCTACTAAATCTAGCAGGAAAACTACTAAACTGGCAACGCTGCTCATAGGTCGCCAGTGGCTGACGGGTCAGCGAACTCCGTACTCACCAAGAGGGGTTCCTGTATCTTCCCCCCTGGCTGCCAATAAAGGAGGTGCCGAGTGCGTTCTTGCGTTAAGTTGTCTCTAAGGAATACTTGTCCGGAAGTACGGAGAGTTCACAGCTGATACGTCAGCTGGGCCAAATGTTTTGTGCACCCCTAAGTGCTAGGGATTGACTCTCCCGTGCAGGCGGGCAGGTGTGCCGGAATTCACGTTCAAGTGAACATAGCACTAAGTAAGAACTGATGTATATTAGGTGAATAAGTATTGTCTGACAAGGGCCCTTGATTATAGTAGTAGATGATGATTATAAGATTTTTATGTAAACTGATTATTCTACAGATTGGAGTAGAATAAATGGCCTTTTATGAACGTAAGTATTGCAGTGTCGGGTCCAAAATCGTATGTTTGGTCCCGAAACCTTAGCGACTCTCACCCTCTCACTGTTTGCACTCGCTAGGGTGAAAATAATACCTATTGTAGGGGTGGGGGCCCGCTAAAATATATTTAACGCACTTATTAAAAAGAAAGCAATAAATATTTAAGAAAATCTCAAGAATGTTCGATAAGGGTTTATCCTATGCCAAACCTCAGATGTTTAAATTATTGAAGAAAATAGGAACGTAAATTCCACAACCTGAATTCGAACCGGGAACCTTCGAAGAGCTGAAGGTTCAGGGTTCGAATCCAGGCTGTGGAATTTTCTTTCCTATTTTCATCAATAAATTTGTTTATTTATTTACTAGCTGATTTGCCTGATTTGCTCAGACTGTTTGTTTGATGAAATTTTGCAATATCTGAACTTGAGTATAAACAAAAAAGCCGTAATAAAGTATATATTCACTTCGGAAAAACAAAAAAAAATTCTTTTAAATTATTCCACCGCAATTTTGTGTCCAATTGGGTTCACCCAGGAAAATTCGACATTGCATCCTTACCATTTTAAAATATCAAAGAAAGGCTATGAGTATTGAATTATTTCTGTCTATATTAAAAAAATACTTAACAGATGAATTGAGAGAGTTAAGGAACTCTGTTTACAGTCTCATCAGCATCTCTCATCAACATGTAACAGTTTCAATAGAGTGGTATTCAGTCACAGAGTGTGGAATCATGTCCTGAATGTGGTTGTTTATATTGATAGTATCAGTTTTAGCAGCAAAGCTTGGCGTCTCACACAATCAGTGGAGATCTTTAGAAAGTTACTACATCTATAAATTCTCTAAAGAAAGTTACTACATCTATAATTTCTCTAAAGGAATTTACTAATTTGCAAAAACTATATGAAAAATAAACTTTCTCCAGTTATTAGCTCAAGAGGAAAAGTACCTACACATTTTCAGCAAAAGCTTGAGAAGCTGCACACCTAGAAGTTGTATTCTCTTATTTGTTTTAGAATAACTTTTTACATCTCTCCAAAGATTTTAATAAAAAAAAAAAAGAAATAATAATGATTTATTTATTTATTTATTTATTTATTTATTACTTTTTATAACTATCCCCCTTAAAATGTGAATCATTAAGCCAAGCATCATACCTGACGAAAAAGACAGACCCTGGCCAACACCTCCTAGAGGGGGTGGCCGTGGCCTGGTTGTCTCGTCGGTTGGCTCGCCAATCGATGGAGTTCAGCAACTTCAGGCGCGGCCAGCTGCTGGTTGGGTGACGGCCTGGGCTTGAGAACCACCGCTGGCGGGACAGCTATTTGGGGCGCGGCTGTTGGGGGACTTTGGTCTGACCCATTTGCCGATTGACCATAGCTGGTGTTCCAGCAGTTGGTGACAGCCTCTGGTTCGTTTATCCCCAGCAGCTTTTCCATCAGGAAACCCCCCGTGCTTCGGAGGGCACGTTAAGCCGTCGGTCCCGACTGCTACTCTCATCTCGTAGCAGTCGTTATTAATGGGATGGCGCAAAACTCCCTCGTAGATAAGATAACACCTTACCCTCTGTACCAGATAAGATAAGATAACACCTCCTAGAGAGAAGGCCTGCGGACAAAAGATGTATACATTGTTACATCATCAAGCGGCCAAATTTAGGGCTTATTATTGGTAAAAATACGATTAACAATAGCCGCTTGATGATGATGTAACAACGTAAAACCTTTTGTCCACAGGCCTTCTTTCCAGGTGTTGCCCTGGCACGGAAAAGTCACCTCATCATCTTAGTCGAAGCAACAATGTAATGAACATAATTATCCTTCATCGTTTCTAACATACGAAAAAACACTGATTGCTGAAATCCAACATGGAAACAATGAATATTACATTGTTGCTTGAACTAAGATGGTCAGGTGACTTTTCAGTGCCAAGACGGGTCTTTTTCGTCAGCTGCGGCATGTATTAATTTCATCAACCGCTGTTCACTCAGCTGATTGTTGACGCAAACATCACGGGTTGTTTATTCACACATGCAAGGAAACAAATATAAAGATTTTGGAACTATTTTTTTTCCTTTGCCAAACAAAATTCCATTGCCTCACAGTTGCTCTGCTAAAATATCAGTTCATTCTGACGAGTAGTTTTCAAATTGTCGAGTTTTGAAATCGTAACTTTAATTATAATCACCCTGTACAATCTCCATTAAATTCTCACATGATTAATAGCTAAGCTCAGAGAAAGTGTTCACAATGCCCTCCTTCTACCTCTTCGGAGCTGAACTTCCTCTGTGAATTAGAGTACCGGTAAGTGACTTTATGATTTCCCTGTGTATAGAAAAAATCCCCACCATCTTGTTTAAAGTACAGTCCATTTCTTGAAAGAAGTAGAAGATAATGAAATCTCTACTAATGTGTTGAGTGTTTCCCAACAGAGTAAATATACAATACCAAATTCCATAAAACTTGGGACAATATGAAAAATGCAAATAAAACTTGATTAACTAAATATATAGAGAGAATTGGAGCAAGAAACTGTGGACAAAGACTAACAAGGATTCAAGGAAACTACCAATCCACTACAAAAGTTTATTCATACGAATGCGCATTTCAGCAGCCAAGCTGCCTTCGTCAGCGTATCCAAGACTTCATCAGGACAGAGTTCTGTTCAAATGAAGTATAAGAATTACATAGATGTATATATAGTAAAAAATGAACTAGTTACAATCCAATCAAAGGGCAAAAATAGATACAACGAAAAATGTTCAGAGGGGTAAGCAAAATAAATAGTATTTAGGGGGTGATACTTTTAAAAGAAAGCCCGAAACTTAAAAGAGTAAACGTGTCTCGTTAAAAGACTTATTTTGGTTTAAAAAATGCAATATTTATTTATAAAACATCAAAATATTCTATACAAAAGAATGTTCTATACAATATGATTTAATTGAGGAATAGGCATTGTGATCTCAATTACAAAAGAAAAAAGTATTTCTCGGAATAAAATAAAGAAATACTTGAATGTACGTTAAATACAGCAAAACACTGTAACGAGAAATATTAATCGCTACATTGAGTGAATTAACTTTAAATATAAAAAAAGAATTGAGACAGACCAATTCCTTATAAAGAATAAGGAAAAAAAATTCAAATTCCCATTAAATGTCTAAAGAAAGACTGCGAAATTATAATCAATTATTAATGGGGAATAAAAAATGAAATTGTGCAGCATGGCGTCCCTTGTGCGCGTTATTGTTGAAATAGCATTAAAAGAAATTTCATTATTACCTTATAGGGTAACCTGCAAAACAATGCTGCTCGATAAAGAACCATGGCTGCCGCGAGAAAGTGAGAAATTCAATAAAAAACTAAACATCGAACGGCAGGGTAAGAGGAAGTCGCAGAGCATTGGAATGAAAATGATAAATGGAAGTTTAACGCCATGCTGCAAGCTAGGAAGGACGTGGAAGACCAGAAGGAGGGACGACTGGTCAAGCCAGAGGCTGGAAGTGGTCTGTCTGAAATTAAAAAAAAAAAAAACAGTAACCACGGAAAGAACATCAACAATAGTGGGACACACATCCTCGTGATCACGAAAATTATTCGCGAGGGACAAGTAGCTGCAGACACTGATAATCACATGGAGATTTTTTCATTAAAATTTATTAAAACAATATATACTCAACAATCACTATCTGCAAAACAGTAAAAAAAAAACTTAAAGAATAGAAAAAATAGAAACTTAAATTATATCTATTTTTACATAAAAAATCTTAGTTTTCCCGAATAAAGCCCCCCTGTAATTTTCTTGAACAGAAAAAAAAATGACGGTCATTTGTACAGATAGAAGTTTAGGTACTGACGTTACATATACAGATTCGAAAAAAACTGCCTAAGTTACAATAAACAAACATTTATTATTTCCTTTCATTTTTGTGTGCGCACACAGTATGTTTTGCTTTTTTTTAGCAAAAGAAGACAAAAAAGTACATTTTGCATTTTTGGTATACCATAATTAAAATGCATATTAAACGTACAATATGTAAAAAAAATACATATCATGTAGTAAAAAAACAAATGTAGTTATTGCCTTCACGTAAGGTAAGAACAAGCCCAAAAAATATCCTTTTGTGATTTTAAAGCTAAAGTCATTTAACAAAAAATATTGCGTTTAGAACCCTTCTCATCCCGCGAAGTAAATAACTTTGCAATTATGAAGTTTAAAGAACAAGACAAACTTTGTAAATACCCTCGTGTAAGCCAGCAAACCAATGAGTTAAGTAATTTAATAAAAATAATTCCTTATCCTGCTCAGATAAGGATAACAAATCCAGGAATCTGCATAAAGCAGGGGCAGGCAAAGGTTTAGTTAGTGCGTCTGCCGGCATGTCGGGGGAAGAACAGTAGGTAAGAATGACATTCTGAAGATTAATTTCTCGCGCGATGAAATTATGCAATTTCAAGATGTGTCTTGTCCTACTCGTTGATTCTTATGCTCCCAGACATGCTATGGCAGACGTTGAGTCAGTATAAATGATTGTGGAGAAAGAAACAAACTCCCCTTGTCCTAACTCGGTTATGAGGTCCCAAAGACATTTCAGTGACTTCACGCATTCGTTTATAGCGATTATATCGGCTTCGCAGCTGCTCAGGGCGACTAAACGTTGCTTCTTAGATGACCAGGTTATGGTATTTTTCCCCATTTTGATCAAAATTCCAGAGTATCCTTTACTCTGTGGGGTGACACACCAACTAGCGTCAGCGAATGCGCACAAAGGACCCGTAGATGGGGTAAAAACGAGTGATGTGTCGCAGGTGTGTTTAAGATAAGAAGCGACGCCCTTAAGAGAAGTCATATGCAAATGTGTAGGCGATTTAGCATATGTCGACAGCCTAGTAATTGCAAAAGCTATATCCGGCCGCGTGCAAGTCATTACATACATTAAGGAACTGAGAAGAGATTGGTAATTGGTAGAATCAACCGGTTGTGAATCCGCAGTATCATCAAGGTTCACATGCGGGCTTAGTGGCATGATCTTTGGTTTGATGTCTCGAAGGCCATAATCATGCAGGATTTGCTTGATATAATGTGCCTGTGACAGATGAATTCAACCGTTCATTGTGACACATTCATACCTAACAGATGCTTTACCACTCCTAACTCCACGAGGTCGATTTCTTGTTTCACTTTGTCCATGATGGAGGTTAGGATGGAGACATTTGTTGTTGCTGCCACGATGTCATCCACGTAGATTGTTAAGAGGATGGTGCACTAAGCATTGGTGTAGTAGAAAAAACAATCGTCTGCTCTGGAGTGAATTTTAATCGGGTAAGAAGCTGACACAAATTTACGTACCAGCATCTTCCACTTTGTTTGAGGCCGTAAAGTGATTTACGCAATTTGCAGACGTGATTAACTGGCGTTGATAATCCCTTGGGTGGCGATAGATATAAGGTGTGGTCTATCGGTGCGTGAAGATATGCACATTTGACGTCATACTGGCGCAGCGACATCCCTGTATTTGCAGCTATGGCAAACAGTAAGCGGAGGGATTCCATTCTGATGACAGGTGAAAAAGTTAACTCATACTTGCTCCCGTAGACTTGTGACGAGCCGACAGCCACCAACCTTGCCTTGAATCTGGACACCGAACCATCAGGATTGTATTTGATGCGGTAGATCCATTTGCTCTTTAAAATTTTGACATTTGGTGGTGGAAGTCTAAATCCCAGACATGATGAAGCATGAGTGAATTTAATTCATCTTGCATGGCCTCTTCCCATTGATGATGTTGGGGAGAAGCGAGTGCTTGTTCATAAGACTTGGGTGTGATTGGTGGAGTGATTAGCAAGTCGGAGTCAGTAAAGTCAGGATGACATAAGGCGGCACGTTGTTTTTCTGCCTTCTCTTTTAATCTTTGTGAACGTCGTAATACCGGTTGTGGGACTTCAACGGATGGTTGGTTCACTGGTGATTTAGGCGAAAAAATTGGAGCATCTTCCATCGATGTGGTTTCTGATGGAGGTGTGACCACTAGCGTGTCCTCGGTATCAGATAAGACCTGCATTCTTGTCTCGTCTAATGTTAAAGTGGGTGATATTGGCGATACCTTCTGAATGATATGTGGTTCATCAGGCTGTGGTGCTTCAAAGACTGGGGGGTTCCATGTGAATTGGAAATACCAGAGGAACAGATGATGAATCTGATTTTCTTGTG
The DNA here is from genome assembly GCA_023313115.1 of Rhysida immarginata. Taxonomy (NCBI): domain Eukaryota; kingdom Metazoa; phylum Arthropoda; class Chilopoda; order Scolopendromorpha; family Scolopendridae; genus Rhysida; species Rhysida immarginata. The sequence continues at coordinate 1,653,856 of JAHWFO010062738.1, read as the reverse complement.
AACTCTGGAAATACCTTAGGAAAGAAACGTACGGCACGTGCTCGTAAAAAATTGCTCTCATTGAGCGCATAAATAAGGTACCCAGGAGATGAAGCGGAGTATCCCATAAAAATGCAACTTTTGGCGCGAGCGTCAAATTTTGATCGGTGCGACTTGGGTATATAATAGTATACCAGGCAACCGAAAGGAGCTCGATATTTGATGGTCGGTTTCTTTTTGGACTATATCTCTTCAGGGGACTTAGTTTGACCTCGTCTAGGCAAAGAATTCAGATTAAATGTTGCTGTAGTCGCAGCATGGTCCCAGAATCGGTGCGGAACTTTTGATGATGCAAGAAGAACTCTAAATTCCATCGCAAATGGAGCGTACGGTTCTCTCAGCAACACCATTTGACTGGGGGTTCTCAGGAACGTTGAATTGTTGAGATATGCCTTGCTTCGTACAGAACTCACCTAGCTCCGCATTGGTGAATTCTGTTCCATTATCGGAACGTATATATGCCAGTTTTTGTCCTGTGGAGCGTTGTAGCTTTAGTATTAATTCTGTTAACGCTTTTGGCAATTCACTTTTTGTAGGAGTAGCACAAACGAAAGTTTTTCGTGAGAAGTCATCGAAGGCTACTAACAGGAATTTGTTTCCATGGATAGAAGTGGTAGGCATTGGTCGCACTGTATACACGTGAAGTAGCTGTAAAGGACGGTTTTGACCGTTGACCTTGTACATTGTTGTGAGGGGCGTTGCATAATCGTGCCTGAAGGCATGCAACACATGGTTGGTCATCAATTAATGGTGGCAAAACTTCAAGACCGCGCATGCTATGGTGTTTCACGGCTGCGGTGAGTTTTTTTGATGACGGATGGCCCAATGCATTGTGAATGACACTAAGTGACAGCTATTGAAAGTAATGGGGGGTCTGTTCGAGAAACTGAATGGATATTTGAGACCACGGGAAGGAACGGGAGGTCCCCCACGCCCTCCTGCGCAGCGATGGTCGTGCCCTTGGGTAAAGTAATGGAATAACCAGTTGGGCCGAAAAGAAGACTGTAACCCTGCTTTGATAATTGACTCATGGAGACAAGATTAAGGTGCGCGTTTGAGGCATAAAGCGCGTCATGGAGTTTTAAATCTGCTCCTGAATCAAATAAAAAGCTTGCCGCACCAGTATCGATGGCAGCAATTGTTTTCTTAGGGTCTGCAGTATGTATCTGCTTATGACAGCTTTGAAAAGAATCAAAGAACTGTTTTTCTTTAATTACGTGAAATGAGCTGTCCGTGTCAACTATCCAATCTTTGTTTAGAACACCAACACAGTTGGCTGCAGGTTTCTTGCTTTGTCCTTTTGTACCCGATTTGCGAGGCTTACGCTTAGGACGTGAAGCTGATGCACGAGGCATGCGCTTTGTTGATGCAGGATGCTGCGAACGAGAGGGTATCGCGGTGTGTGAAGTAGCTGGACCTGCAGTAGTGGGATAAATTTTGGACGGACAAACCGTTTTTACGCGTTCTCGGCCTCCACAATTATGGCATGTTACGTCATTTATTCGACGGGCATTTGGATGTGGACGTGGGGAAGAAACAGAGGTGGCACACGAGGCTACACCTATTGAGGAATTTAGTGTGGCGTGGTCCTTAAAAACCACATTTAGTTGACTTAAGGTTTCAATTGACATTGATGGGTTTGATTGGACCGCGAGTCTCAATGGAGTATAAGTTGAGGGAAGACCTGCGACCATATGGTCAATCAAAATTTTATCATCCAGAACCAGGGACACTGCTCCAGCCTGAGCACGGATTTGTAGCGCTCTTGCTACATAGGCATTCGTATCATCAGCGTCTAAGAAACGCAAGGCTGAGAGACGCCGCATTATTTCAGCCTGTGTCACTGAATCCGGCCTTCCATATCGACGCTTAATTGCTTCCCACAATGTATAGGGATTGTCATCTTGAAGCATGATGACAATATCATGACTCACCATACTCAGGAGGTAATGCCGTACTCTTGCCCATTCAAGGCGCATGGATGAGCTGGCTGATGCTTCTGTAGGGAGAGAGATCTTCTTGAACGTATTTGACTAGCCCTTTGGTTTCGAGAAAGGTTAAAACTCGACACGTCCATTGAATATAATTGGCACTTGTTGGTCTAGGGAGGGAACGACCCTCTTCAAAGTATGATTCCTCCATATTGTATTGAAATAAAATAAAGAAACCACGAACCTCTGCTACCATATGTTCAGAGGGGGAAGCAAAATAAATAGTATTTAAGGGGTGATACTTTAAAAGAAACCCCGAAACTTAAGAGTAAACGTGGCTCGTCAAAAGACTTATTTTGGTTTAGAAAAAATGCAATATTTATTTATAAAATATCAAAATATTCTATACAAAAGAATGTTCTATACAATATGATTTAATTGAGGAATAGACATTGCGATCTCAAAAGAAAAAAATATTTCTCGGAATAAATACTTGAATGTACGTTAATACAGCAAAACACTGTAACGAGAAATATTAATCGCTACATTGAGTGAATTAACTTTAAATATAAAAAAAAGAATTGAGACAGACCAATTCCTTATAAAGAATAAGGAAAAGAAATTTCAAATTCCCATTAAATGTCTAAACAAAGACTGAAATGATAATCAATTATTAATGGGGAATAAAAAATGAAATTGTGCAGCATGACGTCCCTTGTGCGCGTTATTGTTGAAATAGCATTAAAAAAAATTTCATTATTACCTTATGGGGTAACCCGCAAAACAATGCTGCTCAATAAAGAACCATGGCTGACGCGAGAAAGTGAGAAATTCAATAAAAAACTAAACATCGAACGGCAGGGTAAGAGGAATTCGCAGAGCATTGGAATGAATATGATAAATGGAAGTTGAACACGATGCTGCAAGCTAGGAATGACGTGGAAGACCAGAAGGAGGGACGACAGGTCAAGCCAGAGGCTGGAAGTGGTCTGTCTGAAATTAAAAAAAACAGTAACCACGGAAAGAATATCAACAATAGTGGGAGACACATCCTCGTGATCACGAAAATTATTCGCGAGAGACAACTAGCTGCAGATAGTGATAATCACGTGGAGATTTTTTCATTAACATTTATTAAAACAATATATACTCAACAATCACTGTCTGCAAAACAGTAAAAAAAAACTTAAAGAACAGAAAAAATAGAAACTTAAATTATATCTATTTTTACATTAAAAATCTGAGTTTTCCCAAACAAAAAATAATAAATCTATAGGCTAGCTGAGATTAACTAATCAAGTGTCACCATTGTTTCTTGTACGGTTATTTTTCCTATTGTTCAATGTGGGTAGATGTAGAAGTTTTGCTGCATCTCTCAGTTGTGTTATGTCCAGGGCGCCTGCGTCACTATTTAGTAAATTAGTTGAATCTTCATTGGTTATTGTGTAGGATTCCAGAAAGTTTAACAACCTGGGGTCATTCATGCTGTATATAATCTACAACTGAATAGGGGCATGAAGAGAATCACTAGAGACTTTGGCCTCTCTATAGTCTACCAGAGTACCAACACAATTGGAAAATTGATAAAGAGCCCAAAGGATATAGTTCTACAAGAAGATAGATCTGGGGTCTATATGTTGCCATGCGCCAAATGTGACGCAGTCTACTATGGTCAATCGCGAAGAGCAGTTAAGACGAGAGTATGCGAACATTTGAGGTACATCAGAAGCAGAAACTTTGCAGTATCTAGGTTCGCTGACCATATTCTAGACATCCAACACGACTATAAACGCGAAGACATCAAGATTATATACAGCACGAATGACCCCAGGTAGTTAAACTTGGAATCCTACGCAATCACCAATGAAGATTCAACTAATTTACTAAACAGTGACACAGGCCCCTTGGACGTAACAACTGAGAGATGCGGCAAAACTTCTACATCTACTCACACTGAACAATAAGAAAAATACCCGTACATGAAACAATGATGACACTTGATTAGTTAACCTCAGCTAGCCTATAGATTTATTATTTTTTGTTGTATCTATTTTTCGCCTTTTGATTGGATTGTAACTAGTTCAATTTTTACTATATATACGTCTATGTAATTCTCATACTTCATCTGAACAGAACTCTCTGTCCTGATCAAGTCTTGGATACGCTGACGAAGGCAGCTTGGCTGCTGAAATGCGCATTCGTATGAATAAACTTTTGTTGTGGATTAGTAGTTTCCTTGAGTCCTTGTTAACTAAATATATATAAGCAAAATTAAAAATAATAAATGCGTTTGAAGTGACTGAAGTAAAATATGTACAATTTATAAATGACTATCTCTTTTTTAGTCGTATATAATTTTTAATGAAATTGCCATTGGCAACATGCATCATAATAGTTGGGATGGAAGGAAAAGACCACACCGGAAGCCACAGAAGTGACATGAAAATTCTCAAAACTTCTGGAGAACACTACGTCATAACTTAGTTTGCAAATGCAAACTGGAATGTGCGGCCCGTCATTTACATGACAACATGGGTCGAGGCAAGGTAGTGGTTCAAAGTATGTGCAATAGCATAATCCAACAATTTAGAAGCAATGTATCTCAGTGTGAAATAAGCCAGGAATTTTGGACTTCCATTATTTACATTTCATAATATAATTATTAGGTACAGGACAAGTGGAAATACCGTCGTTCGTAAAGGGCAAGGATGAAGACCAATTCTGACTGTTCGTGATCTTCGGGTTTGCAGACGTCACTGCATTAAAAACTGACATTCAACAGTGACAGAAATTATGAAATGGGCTCGTGGATTCTATCAAAAACCTTTATCGCTGAATACCATTCAACGCTACATCACAAAATGTAAGTTGAAGTCTATTATGGAAAACGAAAGGTGTTTGTAAACATAGCAGAAACGTAGATGCCTGGCTTGGGCACGCACCCAACTGAAGTGGACTGATGCCCAGTGGCAACGTGTTTTGTGGTCCGATGAATCTACATTTACAGTTGTCGATAGCAAAAATTGTCAGCATGTACTTAGTACCAAAGAGGAAAAGGACAATCCTGCCTGTTACCAACGTGCTGTACAGAAGCCAACTTCAATAATGGTCTGGGGCTACATGAGTGCCAATATATTGGGAAACTTGCACATCTGCAATGGCACCGTTAACGCACAAGCATATATTGGAATAAAGACAAAAGAAAAAACAACTCTTTAACCACGACAATAATTAAGTAAAAAGGAAAATACAACCTTATCCTAGAAGCGCTTTTCGAGGGCGAAGCTCTCATCATTCAGCAGGTGGAAAAGAAGGGAGTAACACACCAGATGATACTGAGTATGAATAAGAACAAGACCGATATTTATAGTCTGACTGCACCAATGACAGAATAAAGTGATAAGCCCCACAAAGGGGCAACCCAATCAATTAGTTAAGGGCCTTAGCTCCATTTTTAGTACTCACGACCTGGCTTTCTCCTTCAGCAACCCAAACCAAGTGAAGCTATTACTGAACAACCCAAAGGATAAGGTCCCCCCACTCCTGCAGACAAGAATCTACAAGGTTAAGTGTCCTCAGTGCCCCAAGTTTTATTTTGGACAGACGGCCCGCAATCTTATCATTCGATTTAAGGAACATTTGGCCCACCGGAAGTATGGAAGAAGAAACCTGTCCGCCGTGACGAAACACTCGTTGCATACGGGACATAGAATATCGTTCGACGATATTGTTAAAGTACTTGTTAAAGTAATAAAAAATAATCGCCTTCTAGATGCCTTTGAAAGTTTAGAAATCTCATCAGCCAACAGCGACAATTTACTCAACTCCGACAAAGGACCCATTGGGGAGTCTCAACTGATTAATGTTTTCACCCTGTCCCAAATGGACCAATCTCTGAATTCACCCCCCTTTGTGGGACTTATCACTTTATTCTGTCATTGGTGCAGTCAGACTATAAATATCGGTCTTATTCTTATTCACACTCCATCCCCATCGACTGCTACTACTGCTACTGCACGACGATTCTACCACTCGACGGACGACGACATACCTATTACAGTCTGGACGACTTTCAGTGCATCGGTGGAATCTCCAAGAGGACTAACAAGGTAGGACTTTTTTAAGTCTTTTAAAACTGAGTCGTTCTGAGTAGGTGCGTCCTTCTAAGGACGGCAAAACCAGCACCACACCTGCTCATGGTGACGTCAGGCGTTGCGTCGACGAAATCTGCTAGCATTACTATTAAATACGCTGACGGTAAAGTGTTACCTTGTGAGCAAGCCTATAAAGATGCCTGTAAGGATCCTAGATTCCTGGCCTTTGATATCATTATAAATGAACAGCTCGAGGCACTACGTTCTGAATTGAACAAAAAATATTTAGACTTAGAAACAAGATTGGAATCATTGACTAATGATAGTAATGTAAATACAAATATTGATAGTTTTAGAGAGGATGTAAAGCGTGCAAATTTGGAAACTACCAACGGCATTGCCAATCTTAGCAATGCTATCAAGGAATTTATGGGCTCTCCCATTACGTCCGTTTCGCCCATGTTAGTGGATAACGCTGTTCCTCCATACGATTGTAAAGAAGGTCCTGCAGGTCAGGGCGCGGGCAGCGACAGTAGCTCCTCATCAAGAACAAGCACAAAGAGGAGGCTTGACAATGACTCTGCCGACATTGATGGAGGTGACTGCACAGAATAAGAGGAACAAAGGAGGTGTTAGGATCGACAATATTAAGTCCACTATTGATGTCAGCGCTAGTGCCTCTGTTGCCCTTCGAGCTAACAAAGTTAAACACAGTTCTTCTCATATTAATGTTACCCGTGAAAAGGGAGCAATATATATCCCACCAATCATCGTTCGTCACCATGGGAAGCCAATAAAGGAGATTTTGGAGGAGATCAGAAAGCACGTACCTCTTGAAAAAATTACCGCCCACACAGGTCGAAAGGACACCATAAAGATCAGGTGTCACGACGAAGAGAGTCATAAAACTCTTGTGTCTGGAATGAAAAGCAACGATGTGCTTAAGATCCAGCATCACCAACTAAAATCCGAAAAAATGCTGAAATACGTCGTCCGAAATGTTGATACAACATATGATCTGGAAGACTTTTGCGAAGACCTCAGGAAGGCAAACTATTTCCCTGAAAAAGCTATAAGGCTTAAAAAAGCAAATGGTACAGTAGAGATGCCAATGGTTTTGGTCTTACTTGAAAATAATGAACACAATAAGTCATTTTTGAGTTTGAAGCGTGTCGGTCCTCTTGCTGTTATTGTAGAACTATTTAGAGGCAACAAAAGGCCCTTACAATGCTATAACTGTCTACGTTTTGGTCACGTATCCCAAGGTTGCACTGAGTCGCCTCGATGTAATAAGTGCGCTGGAGACCATCAGTCGAGGGATTGTACTAACATAAAAGGCAAAGACCCCCCAAAATGTATACGTTGTTCTGGTCAGCACACTTCTAGCTACACCAAGTGTCCCAAATATCCACAAGTCAAAAGGATCAAAAGCACCAAAGTGGTAGAGGGAAAATCCTATGCTTCGGTCGCATCCAGTTCTGCTGATACTTGGGACACACGTGCGGCCGACCACAATCAATTGCGTGATGTTTACAGGTTCCTGGGAAATTTGCTAAATCAATATAAGGAAAGTGGAAAAGCAGTGCCACAGATTGTCTCTCACGAATCTAACAAATGATCATGGACAGACACCCATACAAGATCATTAATCAAGGAAAACTCCGTTGCAATATTTGGAATGCAAGAGGAATCGCTCGCAAGCGCATCGAATTCTACAATTTCCTTACAAACTGGAATGTCGACATCGCCTTCGTGTGCGAGACGCACCTGAAATCAACTCAAGTCTTCACCTTGCCTGGGTATCGTGTTTATCGCAAGGACCGGCCACTGGGTAATAATGCCAGCCACGCATTTGGTGGAGCAGCGATAATTGTTAAGGACGGCATTGATCATCGTGAGTCTGTCACTCCAGACTTTGTGGGAATGGAAGCAGTCTCCGTGATTATAAACGATGTGGATGCAGGCGAAATCAAGTTCATCTCCGTATATAACCCACCCAAGCACAAGCTTGATCCGTGCGAACTTGACGAGCTGCTGTCTGGGCCCATCCCAGTTGTTATTGCGGGCGACTTGAATGCCAAGCACCATGCATGGAACTCCAAATGCCCCAATCAAAACGGCAATATATTATATGGGTACACGTTAAACGAGATTGACACCTTCGTTACTGGTCCCCTTGATGACACTTACTACTGCGACCACTCTCCTGTTAGCGACGTGCTGGATATTGCAATTCTTAAAGGTTTCCTCAAACCCTATAATATATTCACAGTCGACGACTTATCTTCTGATCACCGTCCAGTGATGCTTATGTTTGAGGGCTTAAACATCGATAAGAAGATTGTGCTCCGCTCTAAACAGGACTGGAAGCTCTTTAGAGATATTCTTAGAGATAATAGCATTTCTTACAAGGAGGTTATTAACAAGGAGGATATCAATACTAATATTAATGCTTTCACCCGTGTTGTCAACGATGCCACTACTTCCAGTACCTCCATTATCGATCGTAAGCGTCCTGAACACCTCGACCTGCCTCCTTATATCAGGCGTCTTATTCTCGAAAGAAACTCTTACAGAAGATTATGGCAGCGTAAGCGACTTCCCTTCTTCAAGACTAAGTACAACCGGCTTTCTCGCAAGGTGCAGGAGGAGGTTAAAGCACTACGAAATCAAAGGTGGACCGATAAACTGAAAGCCTTGACTGTCCAGGACAACTCTCTCTGGGGAACTGTGAGAGCCTTAAAAGGTAACAGACCAATTCAATTGCCGCCACTGCTTGCAGGCAATGGCAACGTTGTCACCAGCGACGGGGATAAGGCACAATTGATCGCAGATTCCCTGAAAAGTCAATTTACCACGCCTGGTGAGACAAACTTGGACAGCCTCCAAAACACTCAGATAGTTAACGATGGGTGTATCGCTTACCAGTACCTTCGTGTTCCCACCCCTACGGAAGTCATTAGTGCCCAAGAAATCTCCGACGTCATCAAGCGACTTAAAACCAATAAAGCAGCAGGTATTGATTCCATTACAAACAGTGCGCTCAAGAACTTGCCTTCTAATATTGTCTCGTTCATTACCAAAGCCATGAACGACTGCTGGAGACATGGTTACTTCCCCGACCAATGGAAAGAGTCCGTCATAGTTACCATACAAAAGCCTGGCCTAAATCCTGCTCTTGCTGTCAGCTACAGACCCATAAGCTTGCTACCTGTGCTGTCAAAAGTTTTCGAACGCATCATTCTGAAGAGGTTTGACGAATTCTGTGTAGCAAACAATCTCGTTCGGGATGAGCAATTTGGCTTTCGCCCAGGTCACTCCTGTCAACTTCAGATCTGGCGTCTTGTTGCAGATCTAAACACTTCACTTAACTGTGCCAAGTACGGTGGTCTTGTCTTTTTGGATGTCCGTAAAGCTTTTGATCAGGTCTGGCACAATGGCCTCATATACAAGATGATTACTTGCGGTTTTTCAGACGAACTCATTACCTTGATTAGTTCCTTTCTGTCAAACAGGACATTTCGTGTCAAGGTTGGATGCTCCATGTCTAATCCTTGTGACGTCAATGCTGGTGTTCCGCAGGGTTCTGTCTTGGGCCCTGCACTGTTCAACTTTTTCATCCATGACTTCCCAACTTTTACTAATTGCAAGTTATATCTGTTCGCTGACAACGCGGCCATCATGACTACTGACCGAAATCCCGCTCACGTCATATCACGGTTACAAAAGGCCTTACATCTGTGCGAGAAATGGTTTGCAAAGTGGAGACTCGACTTAAACGTTGACAAGTGCAAGGCGATGTTCATTACGAAGAAACTTCGAAAACCCCCGAACTCCCTCTTCCTTTCTGGTAAAGAGCTCGAGTGGGTAAAAAATTATAAATACCTTGGTGTGGTGGTAGATGCCAGGCTAAATTGGGGAGACCACGTCTCCTATGCGATAAGTAGAGCCAAGAAGGCGAAGTTCAGTCTGGTTGCCCTTCTGGGACGAAACAGCGCTCTTGGAGTGGATAACTTTTGCTTTACAAGATGGTTATACGAACCATTCTTCTTTTTGGTATGCCTGCCTGGGCTACAATATGCAGATCCAGATGGAAGGATCTCCAAACCTTCCAAAACGTTACTCTGAGGACTATCGCCCAACTTGACAGGAGAGTCGCTACAAATATTTCTATTGCTGAAGATTTCCATATATCTCCAATTGGTAGCTATGTACAGGAGTCGCTGAAAAAGTTGCTTCTGAAGATCAAGGACCATCCAAATCCTCTGGTTGCAGATATTCTGGAACACCCGCTCACGTTTAGAAGTTTCCTCAGGCATCGCAGGCCTCGACACGTTCTGGACATCAATTTCGACGACATCCAAAAGGCCATCTTTCCCGAATACTGGATCTCATTGCTCCTCGTGCTCCTCGTCAATCAACAATCAACTCTATCGTCCTTATAGCAAAGGACCCCATCTTATCCTCTGGATGACTTAACTAGGTTTCATTTGGCTTCTTGCCTAATTCAGTGTACTTCCCCTGGTTACTTCCTGGATGAGTATGGCAGTGAAAGCGTTGCTGTCGGACCACTCGTCTCGTTTTCCCTGCACTGTTCGATTGTCGATTGTCGATATTCACACTCAGTAACATCTGGTGTGTTACTCCCTTCTTTTCCACCTGCTGAATGATGAGAGTTTCGGCCTCGAAAAGCGCTTCTAGGATAAGGTTGTATTTTTCTTTTTACTTAATTACTGTTGTGGTTAAAGAGTTCTTTTTTCTTTTGTCTTTATTTATCATATCCACATTTTTTCCCATTTGTATATTTTTTTCTGGTTTCCCCAGGAGTTTATACTTTTATCATATGTTGGAAATTTAGAAGAACATACGTTGCCTTCTCGGCGACATCTTTTTATAACCCATCCCTTTCTATTTCAACAAGATAATGCTAAACCCCACAGCGCTCGCATTACAGGACAGTGGCTACACAACAGACGAATTCAGGTGTTAAATTGGCCTGCCTGCATTCCTGATTTGTCTCCAATAGAGAATATATGGTGAATTATTAACAGGAAGTTACATCAACAATGATCCCGAACGGTTCAACAGCTTAAAACTTTTGTACAGTAGTAATGGCAACAAATTCCCACTGCACGGTACAGAAGTTGGTATCATCTGTTCCTCGATGGTTAGAAAGCGTGATCAGAAGGAAAGGAGATGTCACCCAATGGTAATTCCCCTGCTGTCCCAATATTTTTGGTGTGTTGCAACCGCCAGTTCACAAAAAACCTAATATTTATTACTACTAGTTAAATTTTTGGTTCCAAAATGTTTAATACCTACCCAATAAACTATTTTCTTTTGAAATAAAATGAATTAATACATCAGTGTAACAATATTTTGGTTTGTCGCCTGTTTTCACCCTGTCCCAACTTTTATGTAATGAGGTTTGTATATTCCAAAAATCCACAATAATGAAAAGAAAACAATTTAGCCATTAACGGATTAATATCAATTCATTAATTATTGAAGAAATTTTAATTTAGGTCATTTTAAAATTAAAATTATATGTTTAACAGTATGCCCATAAAGGCAATTTTACCTTTTAATTCCTGAATGATAAGGTCCCAGTTTTCAAAACACTCCCCACAGGAATCACAATATGGGGCAGCTCCTGTATAGCCACGTGCACAGTTATCACATCGATCACCTCCTATACCAGGTATGCAAATGCATGATCCATTTTTTCGATCACACTGAAGAGTTTCTGAGCCTTCACGATTACAACTGCATGCTAAAATGGGGGGAAAAATCCTCTATAAATAACTTCTACCCCTACCATAACCATAAAGAGTATCTACCATCAATCATGTGTAAAATACATTATTGAAAATTAAGCTAAGTTTACATACTATCAGTTGTTTTGGAAAAGACACATACAGGTATTGGACATTGAAACTGAAACACCTGATAGAAATCCAAAATCTTTATTTAATAAGGTGTTGGGGCACCGTGGGCAGCCAGCACAGCAGCAACACGTCTTGGGAAGGATCGGTAGAGGTCCTGCACAGTTTGCACCCCAAACCATTACTGATCCACCTCCGTGTTTGACTGTGGCTGCCAAGCAGTCTGGGTTGTAGGCATCAGAGGGGCTCCTCCAGACGAATACTCTCCCTGTTGTTTGGAAGACAGTGTAGCTGGACTCATCCGAGAATATGACGCGTTTGAGGTCATCCAACGTCCAGGTTTTATGCGTCCGGTACCACTGAACCCGCTTGGAGGCATTTGTACTACTGATGAAAGGCTTCGGTATAGCAACCCTGCCATGGATGTTAAATTTATGCAGGTAACGACGGATTGTCTTCGTGCACACAGGTTCCTGGAGGTGTGTATTCATTTCTGCGGTGATTTCTGCTGCGGTGGTTTTCCGCTTTCGTGAAACAATCCTGGTCAATGTCCTGACGTCTCTTTCCGACAACTTCCGTTTTCTCCTGCAGTTGCTGCTCCTGGACGTGGTTCGTCCTTCCTGTTCATATGCACACATCACCCTGGATACTGTAGCACGTGAGACATCACAAAGTGTGGCAGTTTTGGACACAGATGCACCTGCTAGACACGCGCCAACAATCTGCCCTCTTTTGAAGTCGGATATGTCTCCCATTATAGCGCTCTGCACAGACAATTTGAAGCTCACTATCGAACTTTTCTACTGGAGTGACTACCAAGAACTCTGACACGTAATTCATTGATATGCATACGATTAATAGCAGAAGGTTCTATTCAGCCCTGGGGGTATCCAGTGCTATTTGCGAAGGTGTTTCAGTTTCAATGTCCAATACCTGTATATTGAATAGTCAGAAATTTAGCACTCTAGTACATGAAATACAGGGTTAGCATAAATGAATGACCGGATTTTAAAAATTTATATTTTCGAAACTATTACACATATTACAATAAGTTATATACTAAATTGAAGAAAAACATACCAAGTTTTTTTTATGGCGTTACGTCGAAGACATGTTTCTGTTTATGAACCACCAATGCCGAAAACACTGCAAGAACTTAAAGAATGCAGTTGCGCAGCATTAGGAACCATTGACAGTGTGATACTACCAAATATCTGGAATGAACTTGATTACAGATTAGATGTTTGTCGTGTAACAAAAGGGTCACACATCAAACATTTATAACTGAAAAAAAAACTTGGTATATTTTTCTTTAATTTCATGTATCACTTATTGTAATATGTGTAATAGTTTCAAAAATATAAATTTTTAAAATCCGGTCATTTATTTGTGCTAACCATGTATATCTTTTTGTTATGTATAAACAGATTATTATATCATTTAAGCAAAATCTGTATTATATACAGTGTCATAAGTCAAGGTGAAAAATGAAATATAGAATGCCGTGAACATGTTATTCATTGTTCATTGAAGCCGTGAAGAGATTAAATGTTTACAAGACATTGTCTTTTAGCAGCATTGCAAAAATTGTTAAGTGCAGTAAATCCTACTGTGTACACAGAAATCAATGTGGTAACCCCACAAGTCAACTGTCAAAGATAGTCCACAGGCCTGGGAGACCCAAGAAAATAACCCCACAAGTTGACTGCCTCATTCATCGCTTAACAAACAACAACCGAAAATTAACGTCAACTACGATTCAATCTGAACAGCAGTCTAATTATAGGATCATGTGTTAGTTCTCACATCATTTGACATTGTTTGAATCAGTTTTTATTGTATGGTTGAATGGGACAAAGGAAACCACTTGTGTCTTTGAAAAACAGGAGGATAGATTAGTATTTTGCCATGCCCACGTGAACCAGAGCATATAAGAATGATCTGATGAAGTGACATAGTGACAATCTTTTTGAATCTGATGGCAGAACATACGTCAATAAATGTGCAATAAATATGAAGCATTGTGACATAGTGAAATATGTCCCTACAGATATAGAAACAATTCTATATCTGTGCGGATGTCTCTCAGTATGATCACAAGGCAGTATCAAATAATTTCGGGAATGAGTATAATTTTTCTTTTCTCCGATGGGTTTTAGAGGGATGAGATGTTATTTAAGCATACTTTAAACAATCAGTTGGCAAACTTTAATCATATGATGAATGGAATAGATAACGATGGTTAATTAGTTATTAATGTGTTTTATTTTGTTTATATAACTTGAAGAAGCAACAATATTGGTCAAGTTTTATGTAATTTAAGTTTTTTTGAATTTTTTTTTTGGATGGCACCTGGTAATCCAACGCTATAGAACGACTTGATTTCGCCAGGGGTGATAAATCTAAAGGGGGATAGAAGGGGCCAAAGCCTCAGCAAAGGAGGAAAAGTAGAGAAAAAAAATCAGGAAGGGCAAGAAATTTGTGGAAACAAGAAAGCTCAAAGTGAAGGGCGATAGGTGAAAGACAACAGAAGTTCTAGAGCGTTTGAGAAATAAAAAAATATATTAAGGAAGTAAAGGAAAAAATTCGAGGAGGAGACAGGTTTTTTTTTTAATCTATTGGAGTGAACTCTCGAGTGAGACAGATCGAGGAGAAAGAACGAACTGCAATTGCTCCGACGGAAATGCGACGAGAAGCAGGAGAACAGTGAACCCAGCCGTGAGAGTCCCAGGACGGACCGAGAAACGAGCGAGGCACGCCGGCCGAACTTGGCTGAAGACCTAGTCAAGCATAGCCAGCCCAAAGCACGATACCACCGCTTCAAGGAAGGCGATATGACCGTCGGCGGTGGAGAGACGAGCGATCGAGCACAGTGGTGCTAGCTAAGCGTGAACCTGTTCAGCGGTGAAGCAGGATGGGTGAGACTGGGGACTTGCGGGAGGTAAGCAAGTGATTCATCTCAGTCCTGAGCCGTTGAATAGCAGTCCGCACATGCGGTTGCACAGGATCTCAACGTGAGATTCTCCGGAGGACGACAGTCAGCAATTGCCGAGTGACGGTACAACTCGGCCTGGCGGCACAGCAAGGTCGGAACCTACAGCAAAATCACCGAAGGTCAACGAGGACTCCTCAACGAACTTAGGTACTGTGAGTGATGTCTGTTTTATTGGGCCCTCGCATGTTGCGAATTCAATGAATTTTTAATCAGTAAATTATATCATAAAAACTGTCTCTTATCTATGCAATAGTTGGTTAAGAGCTGAAAGACAATATAGATTGTCAGGACGGGAATCATTTTACATTACATACTTAGAAAAGTGCCATCAGAAGCTGAATTAAATTAAGTTAAATCAAATTATCTCATTCTGGCTGTATGATCATTCTTAATGATTTACTGCTAATTTTTTTTTTTTATTCCGAAAGTTACATAATTGTTTCTGTCATTTTTATTTACCACTCAATCTAAATATCAAATGTTTATTTTTTGTTAATAAATTCCGTATCTGTGAGTACAGTTCAATAAATCACTGCATTAATAGATTTCAAATAAGTCATACTTGATTCCTTTGCCATTTGATTGTTGAATAAATATAGCTTACAAGGGAAAGTGAATTAAAGAAAGAGGGCATTCCTGTTTGATTTCACTATACAATCACATAAAGGCCACAAGTATTTTAACGTAAATGAAGAAGAAATTGCCATAGTGGGGAGGTGACGTTTCAGATTCCTTAGTTAGGCAGGGGATTTTTAATGACTAAAGTGGGGAGGACATGAGGAAGAAGGCTATATATTTTCTGAGCTAATGCACACTTCAGGAAGGCAAGTTTCCTTGTGGGTTATAGATATAAGTTGTTCTTTTATAATTCATAAGCAGATTATATGATTAGCTAGATCCATATCTGGTTATATCACAGGTGTCACGCTAGTGAGTTATTATAAACTTTAATGGTGGTTTTATTTGTTTGGTCATGCGCGCAGAACAGTAGATTCGTGGGCTATCTCAACTGGCGTCACAGTAATACGTGACCAAACGCCTTCCCCCACATAGAGACTAGTCGTTGCCAGCTTGAAGCTCCTCAGAAACTTTAGATGACTGCGCATGTGCGTGCACTTAAAAATTTTACCTGTTCTCTGCTACAAATGCCAGGACTAAGTGATCGAGTTATTCAAGAAGCTAGGTTTTTTTTTGTTTTTTTTTTTAGTCAATTTGGTATTTATAAGGATACATATTTTATATTTTAAATTATATATTCTCTATTTTAAAATATGGAGTTAAATCATTGGAATAAAATGCTGAAATTAAACTTCATTTTTTTCAACTTAACATTGTACATTGAGAATTTTACTAGCCTTAATTTTAAAGTAAGCAAAGTGGAAAAATTTTAATTGTCTTTTTACTTAAAATTTTAAACAATGTTTTCGCGTTAATTTATTAGAAATTATTAAATTATTATTCTCAGATTAATAATAATTGATTACTAATTAATAGCACCTATTCAGGAGAAGGCTTTTCTAAAGTAATTTTATTTTTACACAATTTTTTTTCTTAGCAGATCATGATCAGCTTCTATGAATGATTTCACACAAAAAATTTCTTCCACGCCTTACTAGAATTTTTGGCGTCGACTACTAAGGTCATTTTGCGCCTTTTTTTACACAAGTTATATCTGTACGCAGCCCGGGACAAACAGAAACATCCATGCCCGCGGCGGGATTCGAACCCACGACCAGCTGGACTCGAGAACTATAAAGCCATCGCCCTAGCCCTCTTCCACGCCTTCATTTTAGTTTTCACTTCTACTTTGATACTCCCGCACTTAACATTTTTGCAGAGAGCCGCGAATGTCAGGACTGTAATTGTAGAAGAATTCATCAAGAAGCTACAAAAAAATGAAGGCTAGAAAATTATAGTTTAAGAATTTGTAAAAAATTATCGTGAAAAATTGTTTAAATTTTAATAAACGTACGGACCAAGCGTACATTCTTATATGTAGCTTACTCCTAATAAAAACAAAATTGAAAGTTGTTTACTTTGTTAGTTCGTTTCTTATTTATCTTAATATTGTAAAAAATTAATGCTAGTTGGTGCTAAAAAGAAAACTAAATTTAATTTCAAATTTTATTCTAATGATTTAATTCGAAAATATAAAAGATAGAATATATAATTTAAAATTTAAAATATTTATCCTAACAAACACCACTGAAGAGGAGCTATCTATTAATACTAAATTAATGTGAAAAATTATTATAATTTTAATAAAAAGTTATTCCACTTTGTTTAGTATAATTTCTTATTTTATCATTAACTAGTTTATCCTAGAACGATTAATACTATTATAATACTATTACAGGTATTAATCATCCAGGGTTTATCCATCTCACTCATGCAAACATTTCTTGAATAACTCGATCACTTAGTCTTGGCATTCGTAGCAGAGAACTGGTAAAATTCTCTAAAGGTTTTGAGGAGCAGTCATCTAAAGGTTTTGAGGAGCAGTCATCTAAAGGTTTTGAGGAGCTTCAAGCCGGCAACGACTAGTCACATAGAGGGAGTACCAACCATAGAGGAGATAGTTCTACGAAAAAGGCCCGGGGAAATGTCATTCCACGCCAGGTCAAGGGGTTCTGCAGGCGTTGCTTCTACCACAGATGGCGTTGCATTCCCGTCTGAGCGGGCCACTGAAACTAACAACCAAGGTAACACCGCCAATTCTAGTTGTTCCGCAATATCGGCACTGATGACAGGATTAGGCTGGCTGACATTCTGAGAGAGTTGACCAGGCCGCACCTCTTTCAAGAGAGGAGATGCGGCTTGCTGCGAGGAACAGGGAGACGATAGTGAGTTGTCTTTTTTTGATTGTCTGGCTTGTCTGACTTATCTTGTTTACTCAGTTAGCGCATTCTTCCCCTCCGTCCTCCCCGCTGAGGAGGATCTCTGAACGCAAAGGGGGGGGGAACTCTGAACGCAAAGGGAGGGGGGAGGATCTCTGAACGCCGAAGGAATTGCCGCTCACGACAGAATGCGAATGTCTCTATTCTAGACAGGTTACTTGCCGGAGATCAAAACAGAAAAGGAAAGGGAGGAGAGCCAGACGATTTAATACAGAACAAAGGAGAAAGCACGAAAGACAATCTTAGGCGTTAACAGTAACGGATGGAAGGAAAACGTAGGCTTCGAAACGTAGCTCCCGCCTCTAAAGGCCTATAGGAGGAGAGAGCAGAACGCGGCGTCTACCTCGTACGCCATCTTGTTTTTTTTCCCTTAGATTTTTTTTCTTATTTGTAATGATATTTATAGTTTCTTTTATCAAGCTTTTTTTATAATTTTCTTCTTTTCCAATGATTTTTGTATTATTCCAGTCTGGTGTGTGATTTTGATTAATACAGTGGTTAACTAAATGATTGATTTTGTCTTTAGGGGAAAGTGCGCTTTCATGTTCTTTTATTCTTATTTGTAGTTGTCTTTTTGTCTGATCTATGTAGATATGTTCACAATTTTTACATGGAATTTGGTAAATTATGTTTGTGGTGCTTTATTTTTCTTTGTTATTTTGACATATATCTTTGAAATTATTATTTGTGTTGTTGTTTTTTTTTTGATTGTTTGTTATTTTTAAATTGGTGGTGGTTATTAATGTTGTTGTTATGTTATTAGTTATTTTAGGTATGATTTTTATGTTTGGTATTTGTTCAGGTATTTTTTTCTGTTTGTGGAACAGTTTGTTGTTGAATTGTATTGAATATCTTTTTTGTTGTTGTTGTTAATTTGGTTTATTTTTTGTTGTATTGTTAGTAAATGTTTCTATTAAAATTAAGTCTATTAATGTTATTAGATATTTGTTGTTTATTAGGTTAATTTTTAATTTTTTTATAATTTGTAGGAATATATGTTGGGGATGCGAGATTTTTTATTCTTTGTATATATTGTTTAATAGTGTTTATTTTTTGATATGTAGGCTGTTGTGAGAAGTAATGTTATATGTTGTTTCCTTTTGTTAGTTTTTCATATATTTTCATTTCTTATAATATTTAAATCTAAAAAATGTGATTTGGTTGTTGATCATGTTATTGTGTGCAAATTTTAATGGATATCTTTCTTCCAATAATTGTATTAATGTTTCTATTGGTCTGTTACATTAAAAAAATTCAGATCATCAAATTAATTTTTATTTCAAATTTAAAAAAGTAGCTTCTATTATTATCATCACAACCTGAAGAAGCTGGGCATAAAAGGCAAAACCCGTTGTTAGTTTTCTTTTCCAATAAATGTGTAAAGTATCTGTAGATATAGTTAGTATTTTTTATATGGGGATGTATTATTTATATTTACCTTATGAATATTTATACAACTAAAATTGTTTGATCATATCAGGTCGTTGCATATCAAATGTTGGATTGCAGAGGTCATCTTTAATGGTCCACTGGAAAGTACACCGTCGCATGTGCTTTTCGAAATAACCCTCATTGCAATCCAAACATTGTTGCCAATGATTTGGCAGCTTTTCGATCCCTCTCCGGTCAAGGGACTCAATAAACTCCCGGAATGCGTTTTCGACGTCCGCTTGGTTAGGAATGTTTTATTCCAGAGAAAGGATGGGTCATGCAGCAGAAGGATGCTTTTGCGATGCACAAGTGCAGGTTGTTGCTGATACAGTTTTTTGTGTATACGATAATAGTTCACGACAGTAGGTTGCAGCGGTGATAGTCTCCCGCTGCTGCAGGAAGCTGTAATACACTATACCATGGATGTTCCACCAAACTGTAACCATGAGCTTCCTGGGGTGCAACGGGGGTTTAGGGAACTGTCGCGGGAGTTCATCAGCATCCAGCCACTGTGCTGACAGTTTCCTATTCTCGTATAGGAGCCACTTCTCATCGCAGGTGACAAGCGATCAAGAATCCTCGCTTCTTCATGTCGCAAAAGCAATTCCATGTACACCTCCAACCGACGCTCTTTTTGGTCTTCCGCAAGTTCATGTGGGACCCATTTGTCCTGCTTTTTCACCTTGCCAATGGTCCTAAGGTGTCTACTGACAGTCGACGCTGATACAGCATGATCCCCTGCAAGGTCCCGAACAGATTTTGATGGGTCTTCTTCCATAGATCACTTCAGATCAGCATCATTCAACATGTTGGCTGGTCTGCCGCGTGGCTCATTTGCCAGGTCCGTCACTCTCGCCCGGAATTTTCGGAACCAACGTTGTAAACCACGTTCGTTTATGGTGCCTACACAGAATACCTTATTGATGTTTCAAGAGGCGTTGGATGCAGTGCGATTCAACTTGAACTCGTAATGCATTATCAGACACAATTCGTATGAAGTCATGACTATGTTTGCTTGGGTTCAAATGCTATTAAATATCATCTTAGACATGCAATTTTCAGGCAGCTGGTCGCTGATAGGTTTATCTCTGGGAATGTACCACTTTGTTATGGGTAC
Source organism: Rhysida immarginata (assembly GCA_023313115.1). NCBI lineage: Eukaryota > Metazoa > Arthropoda > Chilopoda > Scolopendromorpha > Scolopendridae > Rhysida > Rhysida immarginata. The sequence continues at coordinate 1,633,467 of JAHWFO010062738.1, read as the reverse complement.
TTGCTACTAAACGTGGAAACCGTGCTGAAGCATGGAACCCACCTTGAAATCCGACATTTGATATGCAACGACCTGATATTTTGCAATTTTTTTGTATGTTGTCGTCGTCATTTCTCTAAAATCTTTTGTATTGAAACATCACAAATCAACCAATACGATTCAAAGATAAAAAAAATAAATAAAATAAATAAAGCATTGGTTATCCCACCATTTTCCAACCAGACTTCTGTTTGCTTTTGTAGTTATTTCCTACTGAATGATAACTGCTTAGTAATCAAAGTGGTATCAGGTCAGTTCGTCGAGGGTCAATTCGTCGACCGTGTCAGTTGGTCGGATGGTTAGTTCGTCGGACGTCAATTAGTCGAACGTCAATTCGTCTAGGTGTCAGTTGGTTGGGCGGTCAATTTGTTGGAGACAAATTCGTCGGGTGTTTCAGTTGATCAAGATAATAAATAAATGATCACAAAAAAACTTTAATAAAATTTATTAACGAAAAATTTTTTTGTTATTCATTTAATTACTTGAAAGGTAAACAACAAATGCCATTACCGTTAAAAACAGTATTCAAATACAGCTTTTGTAAACAGCAAATGAAGGATACTGAAGCGATATAAGCAGTTTGGGGCAAATATCCTGACCATTTGTCAACAAGATCACGTTTATTGTAGCTACAATTCATTTTAGCCTCTGTATCACATTGTTTACAAAAATTGTATTTAAATACTGATTTTTAACGGTAAAGGCATTTAATATAACCTTTCCAGTAATGAAATTAATAACGAAAGTTTTTTCGTTAATAAATTTTATTAAAGTTTTTCCCGACCATTTACTTATTATCTCAACCAATTGAAACACCCGACGAATTTGTCTCCGACAAATTGACCGCCCGACTAACTGAAACCTCGAAGAATTAACCACCTGACCAACTGGCACAGTCGACGAAATGACTCCGACGAATTGACACGTAACCAATCAAAGTACATATAGAGAGTGATTATAAAATATGTTAAAAAGTACAGAGCCTTCTAGAGCCCAATCTAATGAACTGTTTGTGATGCAAATTGAAATGTAGGCTATTCAGACCACAGGGGAAAGAATTCCGAAAAGAAAAAATTAGCGCAAATTTTCACCACCAGGTGAAAATGTGGTGCTGAGAAATGACAAATAGAGATTTTAAAACTAGTTTTATTGTTTTAAACAAGCAGGCAAGGTTTTGGCTTGATTACAGCATATGTTCAATATGTCCAACCCATGCGTCAATGACAAGTTGGAAGCGTAGCACACCATGATCAATTGTTGCATGAAGCATTTCCCGGGGAATGTCTGAGCATGTCGTCTAATGCTGGCTTTCAGTTCAGGCACAGTCCGTATGCTTTGTTGATAGACCTGATCTTTCAAATATCCGCAGAGCCAAAAATCGCACGTGGAGAACGTGGAGGCCACGCATCTGGAAAACTTCTAGAGATGACACGATCATCTCCAAAGTTGGCACAAAGTAGTTCCTTCACTTGTCGACCAATATGAGGAGGTGCTTCATCTTGAATGAAGACAGTGGTTTCCAAGCATCGTCGTTCTAGCAAGGCAAGAATCACATGCTGTGCAAGAAGTTCACAATACCGTGCACTTGTCACAGAACATCTTACAGGACCTTGTTGTGTCACTTCCTCAAAGCAAAAGAGGCCTAGACTAAAATCAGTGGTGAATCCACACCATACGGTCATGTATTCAGAATGCAATGGCTTTTCTTGCATGACTTGGGGAAGGAGGCCACCCATATGGGGCAGTTCTGTGTTTTCACCGCTCCTTCTAGGGTGAAATGTGCTTCGTCAGACCATAGAAAGTTCCACGTCCACAGGTCATCAACAATCATCCTCGCCAGAAAGCGATAAGCAAAGTCAGCGCGTTGAGTGGGATCATGAGGTTTTAGCTGTTGTGCCAGATGAATTTTGTATGGGTACCAATAGAGAATGGACCACAAGACCTTTCGCACCATGGACCAGGAGATGGATAATTTGTGTGCTGTTGCTCGAACACTTGTTGCAGAATGTTGAGAAGAGGAAGCTTTGTATACCACTGCAACAGCCACGTCCTTGACAACTTCATCTGCTATCTTGCGCCGTCCTCTTTCTGGTCTGATAGCCAAATCACCAGTCTATTCAAATTTCTTTATCATTTTTCGCAACTCAGTATCTGACATGGGTCCTTTTCGCAGTCCTTTTAGACGACGATATGCTCGCAATGTAGCTGACTGCTGCTATCATTCTGGTAAAACAACTTTACCAACAGTGCGCGTTCTTTCATGCTTAAAACCATGATCTTTCCTGAAAGCTTTTCACTAAACATAATGTAATGAATGGATCAATCCATTCCATTCTTGGTATGTTGACTTTCTAATTTGCATAAACTTTCTGCTAATAAGGTCAATATTGACAACGAACATATGCTGTAATCAAACAAAAACCTTGCCTGCTTGTTTTAAACAAAAAAAATAGTTTTAAAATCTCCATTTGTCATTCCACAGCACCATATTTTCACCACCAGGTGCACTAATTTTTTCTTTCTGGAATTCTCTCCCCCATGGTGTGAATAGCCTACATTTCAATTTGCATCACAATCGGTTCATTAGAGTGGACTCTAGAGGGCTCTGAACAGGCGAACATATTTTACAACCATCCTGTACATGTAAAAATTTAGTATTAACTGGTGGTCAAGAGGTTTATTTTGTTGTGTTGTTTCATCCACTGTTTATATTTTCTTTTCGCATAGGAAATAGTCTCACATGTTTCCTTTACTCTTAGATATAGTAAACCAATACACAATAGGGGGAGGCACGGTGGGCTTCTGTGAAAGTTACATTAGGCACGGCTCGTCACTGGATGGGTGACCATCCGTGATAGCAGATCCTTGCCCCCCCCCCCCCCGGCTGCTGCGACCATCATACAGCAGTCGTGAATCCAGGTCCATCCAGGGACCCAACTCGTCGGCCTCTGGCCATACAGGCCCTGGATGGACGTATTGGATCCAATTAATTAATTAATAAAAAAAAAAATAATGAAGAGAAACAACTGCTTCTTTAAACTTTTTATAATATGATACTTACGATAACATTCTATATTGGGATTTCCCCAGTAATTTTGCTCACATTCATTACACTGTCTGCCACCAAATCCAGGCTTACATTGACACTGGCCGTCAAACTAAAAATAAAAAAAGAATAAGATATAGTAAAATATTTAGTCAAAGTATTTATTCAGTGCATATTGTATTAAGAAAAGAGGATAAAAATTTGACATATATGATTATACTAATTTCCTAGTTGCAGCAAACTTTTATTCTGTGAAAACGCATCTCGGTCTTTAAAGATGTAACATTTAATCACACTGCAAGCTAATCACTTTCAATAGACGCAGTTACTAAGCAATGGTTAGCTGATCATGCACTTTCTGGTTGCACTGCATTCAAGCCAAATGACCAAAAATTTTGTGCTATGATGGATGTCATAATCATGGACCAAAACTTTTGATACGTATATGTAAAACTTGGTGGTTACCGTAAATATTCTACTATAATGCGAAAAATTTTGATCTGAAAAAAAAACACCTAAATTTGTGGGATCGCATTATACAAGAGGGAAAAATTAACGCTACAACAGCAGGGGAGGGGGAGGATCTGATGAACTTCAAACGAAAATAGTGTATAAAATTGAATATATTGGTATATTATAGTGCATTATACAATATATACAGTACATTAATTCGCTTTTTATCTCAATTTTCCATTTTCCATCACCAAAAGTTAACTTGGAGGAGGGGGGGCCCCCCCAGTGATTTCAAACGAACTTCGATCTGATGATTTTCAAACGAAAACTAGCATATAATATTTAATATACTCGAATGTTACAGTATATTATGTAGTATATAGGATATATAGCATAATAATTCCCTTTTTTTCTCAATTTTTCGTCCCCAAAAGCTAATGCAAAAGTGAATTCTCAAAAACAAAATGGCGACGCCATTGGGGGGGGGGGGAAATCACTGGATCACGTTTTATAATTGTTCTTGCTGCTGTTTATTGATAATAATTGAACAATATAGGCATGGCACAGTGTTGCCAGGCTTTCTGCTGGTGCCTCTGCTGGATTTCAGAAAAAAATACGCTGTTTTCCGCTGAAATGCATGAAAATAGCCCTTCTTCCCTGACAACTTTTCATTTCCCTGACTTTCCAAAATGTGGGAATCCTGTATTAGCTCATTCAAAAAGCAGAGGGGGGGGGGGGGGATAACATTTTTAAGCAATGCAGAACATACAGTTCTATGCAGTTTTAGTTCCCCTAGTACGTCAGATTTGGGATCGATACTTGGCAATAATTCACATAAATGATTCACCGTCTGAATTGATGTACATGTACAACCCTAGCGTCAATGAACTTCGGACACCTACAGAATTTTGGATAAGTACAACGAAACTAATTGTAAACAAATGAAAATTATATTTATAATTTCATATCGTCCATTTTACAATACAATTTTTATTATTGTTTAGATAGATATTATTGAGTGCACAGAGCTTTAGTACAACTGTGATATAGCATTTTAACATAAAAAAGAAAACGAGAAAATTAAATAAGCGACTTTTTGTAATGTTCCGTTTTCAACACGTTGCAATGAACTTCGTACACCGTACCGTTTATTGCACAAAACCACTGTGTGGCGTCACCTTTCCGACGAATGACGCTCCGAAGTCGTCGAAGCATGCTGGACACTAACTTCTACGTCGTTTCTACTGGAATTTTGTCCCACTCTTCGGAAATACACGTCCGCAACTGATTACTTTCGTGCTTGGTACTTAGCACCTTGCGACCGTTGTTGCTATACATCACTGCAAAGATGGACTCGTCGGACCACAGAACACTATTCCACTGAGCAAGGGTCCACTTTAGATGGGTTCTGGCCCATGCTACCCGGCAACGCTTAGCTACAGTGCTCATAAATGGCTTCCTCTTTGTAGCGTATAATTAATAGTTGCATCTTCTGATGTAACGGCAGACTGTGCTTTCGGATATGGGTATATGAAAATATTCTCGAGCCCAAACAGTCATTTCACTTATGGGAGCATGCACGTTTTTTAAAATGTAATGTCGATATACTCGTAGGTCCCTAACATTCAATAATCGCTGCTTGCCTGGTGCAGTCCCTGGTTCTGTTTTCCCGATTTCTCTGAAACGCTTGATGATCCCATTAACAGTAGAGAGTGGAACTGATAATTCATGGGCGATAGCTCGCTGGGATTTATTATTCGGGAACTGCTGTATAATTTTTTGCCGTATACACGTTTCTACTGGCTTACCACGTCCCATGGTTCAAAACAACACGAATACTGTGCTCTGTCGCGTGGACGGTGCTTTTAAAGCCTGATGCAAAGCATTCTGGGCGTTTCTACAGCCTTCAGGAAAGTTCTATTTGCTGGCGATCCCTTGTGTACAAAATTCTTTGAAACCTGTTGACAACGCAATTTTACATAAATTTGAATAAATTATTTCACACCATTAAATCGATTCTAAATGGATGTTGATATTGTTCCATCTACTCAGTAAATCTATTTTCATTAGCCTGCAATCCCCTGTATGCACTTTTCACTGTATTTTTAGCCAAATTACTTGGTGTCCGAAGTTTATTGATGCAAGGTTTGTATGTTCGGCTATGAAAATGCTTAATTTGAATTCAGCTTCTTTCACTTTTGCAGAATACCTTGCAGCAAACGGCAGTTTGCATGTTTTTGCAGATTTTTCCATGTCCACTTTCGCCAGGTGTTTTTTGGAATTCACATGCTGAAGCATATCAGACTTGCAGGCACGAAGCTGGCACTTACAGTACCAACAGTATGCTCAGGAGCTATCCAGTATAAAGAAAAATTTTTTATCTACATTATTCCATTTAACTTATGCGACTAAAGGAACACAGGAATGAATAGAAAGAATTTAATATCTTTTAATTCTGGGATCCTCTCCCACGACTTCGTGCTAGCGCTAATAAACACAGACTTTGCGCAGGCTTATATGCAAATAAAGCACCAATGGGAGGCCAGCGCCGAATTTCGAAACCGGATTGGACGCTGTATCCGTAACTATAAGAGCATAGGAGCAGAAACGATGATATGACGTCATCACTGCTGTGTTCAACAGTCCAACCAATCACAAAAAAATTATGTAAAAAAAATTGTAGGAAGTTCTTTGGAAAAATATTTGACCGCGATTTTTTCCGCTGTAATATTTTTCTCGCCGATTCTCCGATGCAAATATTTTTTCTCATTAAATTTAACGGGAAATCCGCTGATCTGGCAACACTGGCATAGCATTAAATAAATTTGTAACAATAAAGGTGGAAAGTGAAATTAATTTTTGATCAGTAAAATTTTTAACACCAACTATGTTCTATCTCCTGAAATTGTCCAAAAACGTTTTCTAAAGTTCAAATGAATATTTATTAGAGTACTTAATGCATGAATACATAATGTGTCCTTTAATAATTTCAAAAAAATGAACATACAATAAAAGTACACGTAATCTACCATAACTGTATCGTTTTTGTCGTCTTAAAAATTAAATAAACTTTTATTATTTAATTATAAGTTTTTTTTATTATAAACTTTTATAATAAACCACCATCTGCATTGTATTAAGAAACTTTTTGAAGAATCAGGTGATAATGAATCATATTTTGAAGATTTTTAATTGTATACATCCAGGTTATTCATTTTTCAAATTGCAAAAAATAGAGATTTTTTTTTCTATACATTTTTGCATATTTTATTTCTCCTAAGTTAGGGACGAATCAAAAAATGGGGATCGCATTATACAAGAGGGTAAAATTTTTACTGGTTTTTTCGCCTCTGAAAATGGGATCGCATTATACAAGAGATTGCATTATAGTAGAATACTTACGGCACATTTAACCTTTTTCAAGTCTGAAATATTTTCTTCTTAAACATACCATTATTTTTTTGGGTAAACGCCATCTCCAATTTATCGCTGCCCTCTAATATTTGCCTCACCCCAAAACATCAAAGAATTATGGTATATAAGAGGTTTGATTTCCTCGTCAGACCACTTGCTGCTGCGCCTTTGCTTGATTTAGCCACCATGTTTACTGTGTCCTGAGGAAGAGAGAGGAGTAACTGTGCTTGAATTGGTGCACTGGTACTAGCCGGCATATAACTTTACTAATTGAGCTTCTAAAACACTGTGACTTATCCAACTCTTAACTGAGCTGAAAACGCAGTTTGGTAACTGAAGCAAGCCACACATTGCTTCTTGATCGTGATCAAGATGTAACTGTGCTTACTCTATTGGGATGCTTTTTCCTTAATTTTCCATCCACTTTTTCATTGTAAAAACCAAACGCATAAGTCAAATTCCGAAAACAAGATGGCACCAACCTAGGTAAGCTGTCTGTGTTCATGCCAAGTGCCTCTTGAAAACCGTCCAAGAATGTTTTATATAGCTAATATGGTTACAATGAATCTGTTATTACAGATAGTAAATAATTACTGCATCATTTCAAAAAATAAAAATAATGAAAGTGAGGCTGATGAAAACAAGACTGAAGACAATGTCGATGAAGAGCATGAGAATGAAAATTTGGAAAGTCAGATGAAGAAGAAGCTATGTTTTTTACACACACAATGAATTTGTTACTATAAACTATATACTCGTGCAAAAGCCGACCCCCCCCCCCCCCGATTTTTGACCCCCAAAAATGGGAAAACGCCATGGCTCGTGTATAAACCGAGACAAAAAAGATACACTTGAGAGGAAAAAATTTATTTTAAAACAACTATTACAAGCAGTTTTTGTTTAAAAATTGCTTCTAATAGTTCTGTTCTAAAATAACAAAATTAAAAGAGGCCTTACAGTACAACATTATAGTTTTTAGTTTTGAAAACCAACTAGTTTCTGCTTTATTCCCGCCTTCTTCAGGGTACAAAAGAAATAGGCTAGCAGCCATACATAATGAGACAGTGTATGATATAGAACAGGATAAACTACAATGATATAATACCTGGAGATTTCTGATTGGCTGAGGCAGCCAAAGCCGCCGCCGTTAAAACTTGGGTCACCAAGGCCACTGATTTTCTATATGAAAAGAAAAATCGCCTGAACTGTGAAATCTACCATATCCATCTGCAATTAGCCGACTTACTCGGTCCCCAGGCCATGGCAAGCCTATTGCATGAAGATGACGAACGCCTACTGGAATTTAAACATAACAAGTACAAGACCTTGTGTTCCAAGTTAGAAATCTTACGATCTAAACAAATTACTTCCGCCAGAAAATGTAGTGCTACTCCTTCCTTCAAGTTCCACAGCAACGTTGTCAACAGATATTGAATTTGTTACGTTGTGAGTCTCGCGCCTGGTCTAAGGCACCAATTGTTATGTTGTGTCTCCGATTGTTACGTCACGGCACCAATTGTTACGTTGCGACTGCCCTTGTGGTGTCACGTCACTAATTGTTGGGCTGGTTGGGCTCTTACCTCCCACTGGCTATATGTTTCCCTAACGGTGACAATCATTACTTAATTCAGGAGCACCCACAACGCACTTTAAATCTTAACTTGTACTCCTATGCTATTACCTACACTACCATCGCAATTTCCGCTGCTGCTTACTTAGACCTAACACTATAATTTATTCTTAAACTCTAATGGATTTCCAATACTCTCTTACCTGTGCCGCAATTATATTTTTTTCTTTTTTTATTTCGATCGTATAGTGGTAGTTATCTTTTTCTTTCCCCCCATATATATTATTATAAGGCTAGTTAAATTTACCCCAAGACAAGGATCCCAACAATCAACAACAAAAAAAAAAAGAACAAACTTACTCCCTAGTTCCCTTTATTACCACCATCCCATTTACTTTATATTCTGCTCCTGGTTGCAAGTTGGACTTATAATAAATAAAAAAAAAATCTAATAGCTTCCCCTTTATGCTAGTCAAGGATATGCGCTCAATTGCACCCAAAATGTAATATTTATATACTAACTATTTAGCCATAAAAGGTAAATTTTAAACAAGACAACTATAACAAATCTATATTTAAAACATTTATTAAATAAGCAACAAAATAAGTAAAAAAAAAAAAAAAAATAAACTGTTACAGACAACAGGAATTATTCTCCTCCCCTTCATTTAAAAAATTCTCACAATAAAAAAAAACAAAATGTATCATACTTTATCAATCCTTTTACATACGATCACATTAGTGTATTCTTACACCACTAGAATTTCCCTCTCCCTTTGTCCTGTTACATTGACGCATCTGATGTCGGCATGATGATTTCAGCTGAATTACGTGGGCTACGATCACTTTCCTTCTCCTCAGACTGCTGCGGGTTCTGGCCGCTATGTTGGGGTGCGTTGATTCCTTCTCTCTCTTGGTGTCGAAGCTGCTACGGTCGCGCTACGCGGTCAGGCCTGCCTGGCTTTGCTGCCTCCCCGTGTCCTCGCTCTCAAGCACAGTCAATGAGAGGTGCACGACGAGAGAGACGGCACAGGTCAAACACAACTTGTTACCCCGGCTCAGGGAGTTCAATCCCGATTCTAGCCGTGTACCCCTGTGTTCTAGTCACCTGTTGCCAACCCCCCGACCACGTTCGCTTACCCCTCGCTTGCTCACTTGTCGTCATGCGGGATCGGATAGGCCCATCCGGCCGTCTGGGTCGCTGGTGCCGTCGTCTCGCCCGTCGCCTCCCGGTTGTCGATCTCTGATTCCGCCAGCTGCTCGTTGTCGACTACCCTCTGTGAAAACCCACGATCATCCCTTTTTCTTTCCTCTTTTTGTGTATCATTTCCTCCCCACATTGACCTTGATTTTCATTGTTCCTACTTCTGTTTCTCGGAACTTCCTCTGTTTTCTTTCGTTGTCTGGGCCACACCACGCCTTCACTCTCTTGCTCATTGTTCATACTTTTCGTCTATTAATCCTTACACAAAACGGGCTCTAGGCCTACTTTTCCTAACTTGTGTAAATTACGCAAAAATATGAATAAATATTTTCTCCCACTGATATACGAATACAATTTCTTTGTTTTTTTTTTATATATAAGTCGAGAGAGATCAGTCACTCACCCATTGGGTCCAATTGAGTTGTATTCTTTTTTAAGCGTTCATACCCCGAAAATTTTGATTAATATAGCCTATTCAAAAACTCCCCAATTCTCTCCCTATTCCCTGATATTTCCGAGTGTCACCCCTATACGATCTTTACCTTTTTGTTTTAATTTCAGAGTCAATAATCCCTAAAATAGCAAACACAGATATGCCTCTTTCGTCCCCCCAAACGTCCGTTGCTCTCCTACCCCGTTCCTACTCTGTTTAGCACTCTATAGTCTAGCGGGTTCGTTCTTGGGCGCAACGCATATGTAGCTCATGTAGGGTTGTCCTTACTTGTGGCCAGTCCCTGTCTGTGCCTAGTCTGGATGGGATATCCACTGTCGCTGTCCTCCTCGTCCTCCTCCTCAGTATCGTCTTCTTCTGCTTGGGTTGCTCGCTGGGCCGCTGTTTTTTATGTTTCGCTTGCGCATGAATTTAACGCTTCAGACGGTCTACATGCACTGTCTGCGTTCCTCTTCCCCTTTGGTTCACTATCTCGTAATTCACCTCGTTTAGCTTCCTCACCACTTTGAACGGCCCCAAGTACTTATACGATAGTTTCCTCTTCCTCCCACCTTTTCTCAGTAACCATACCCTGTCCCCTTCTTGGAACCGGCCCTGTACTTGTTTATGACCATTTATCTTGTCAATCTTTCTCCAACGCGCTGCTTGGTTGGCCTGTTGCGCTATCTCCCGGGCTTTCGCAAGTCTTGTGGTGAGTTCTGACTTATACTGCTGTTGGTCCAGTACCTGGTTGTCGTCCGTCGCCCGCCAGCTATCCAAAGTAACCGGTTCAAACCCGTACGTCAAATATGCGGGGGAATCTCCAATTGTGTCATGCATGGCCGTTCTAATGGAAAAGAGCGCGGCATCTAACATCTCTCTCCACTCCCTCGGGTGGTTCTGGCACAGGGCGCGTAACGTGACTATCAATGTTTGGTTCAGTCTTTCGCATAAACCGTTCGAGGTTGGTCTGTAAGCAGTGGTGGGTCTATGTATAATATTAAGGTCCGTGTACATATGCTGTCACACTTCCGACATGAAGTTTTTTCCGCGGTCTGTGACTATGATTTCCGGTATGCCATAACGGCATACTATGTGTTTGAAGAGTGCTTTTGCTACCGTTACAGCTGATTGCTCTTTTAATGGCACGGCCTCCGGGAATCTAGTAAATACGTCCACCATTACTAAAATGTACCTATGGCCGTTTCTTGAGGCTTCCACGGGACCGATCACGTCCATCGCGATAGTCTGGAAAGGTCGCACTGCCTGTATGCCTTCCCGATATGGGGCTCTGCCCTTCTTTAATTTTGATTTCTGGCACGTTTGACACTGTCTAATGTATTGTTTAACCTGCCTATACATTCCCGGCCAGTAATACGTGTTTTACGTGTTTTGGGTTTTACTCACTCCCCCATGGCCGGCGAGGTTGCTGTCGTGCGCATCCCTAATGACCGCAGTCCACATGTCCTTTCCGACACAGACCCTCTGTCGCTTGTGTCCCCTGTGGTTGGTTTCTACCCGCATCACGAGGCCTTTAACTATCTTGTATTGCGGGCATTGGCCCGCCCCGCCATGCTCGTGCTGTTGCAGGCATTGCTGCCGTAGCTTCCGGACCCATTTATCAGAGTGTTACGCGTTCGCTAGCTCCGTTTCCCAAACCCCTTCATCAGCCAATAACGCTATCACTTCCTCGTGATGGTTGGGGCGCGAGAGCATGTCCGCCATAGTGTTTTGCTTTCCCGATATGTGTTCTATCTGTATGTCAAACTCTTCTATCTCAAGCGCCCAGCGTAGGATCCTCTGGTTGGCACCGCGCATCCCCCTCATGAACGCAAGCGGTTTGTGGTCTGATAATATTCGTACTCTGTAACCCAGGATGATATTACGGAACTGTTTGAGTGCTTTCACTATCGCCATAGCTTCCTTCTCAATCACACTGTATCGGCAGGCTGCTCCGTAGAACTTAGCACTAAAGTATGCTATGGGTTGCAATCCGTGCGGGGTCTTTTGCTGCAATACGGCTCCCATCGCTTCCCTAGATGCGTCCACGTGAATATAAAACGGGCGCGAGTAATCCGGTGATGCCAGTACCGGGGCCGTCGTTAGCGCTAATTTAGCGTCTGTAAATGCTTGCTGGCATTTCTCGTCCCATTTAAACTTCGCCGACTTCTTCGTTAAGTCTGTTAGTGGCGCGACCATTTGTGATAGGTGGGGAATGAACTGTCGGTAGAAGTTTAGTGCCCCTAGGAAACTACGCGTCTGCCTGACCGTCTTCGGTGGGTGTAGGTGTAGTATAGCTAGGACATTCCTTTTGTCTGGGTATATCCCCTCATTACTTCATGCCCTAGGTATCGGACCTCTGTTTTCGCGAACTGGCACTTGTCATGATGCAAAGTGTTATCGTACAAGCGCAGGCGCTCGTATACCCAGCTCAGTATGTTCTCGTGTTCCTCGACTGTGCGCGAAAATACCAGGATGTCGTCTAAAAAAACGTATACTCCCTGCCCAATTTTGTCTCTGAGGACGTCCGTCATAAACGATTGAAACACCTGTGCTGAATTCCTCCCTCCCTGAGGTAACCGTGTGAGCTGAAACTTGCCCCATGGAGTCTGGAAGGCATAACATGGCTGCAGGTGTGTAGCGATGGGCACCTGGAAATACCCTGACTTCAGATCTAGCACGGAGAAAACTTGATGTCCGTTTAGGTTGTGAATCAGTTCGTCTATATGCGGCGCAGGGAAGTCTATGTGCTCTGTGACTTCGTTCACCTTCCTTAGATCTAATGTCATGCGCAGCTCCCCATTCGCTTTCTTTACTAAATGTACAGGTGAGTTCCACGCACTCCTACTGGGCTCTATGATGCCTGCTTGTCTGTATTGCTGTATCAAATCCTTGTACTGCTGCATGTATACCTGCGGGATTGGATACTGTCGCGTAAAAATTATTGTCTCCTTACAAATCGTATAGTCGGCTACAAAGCCCCGCAAGCGTGTCATGTCACCCTCCGCTTTCGCAAAACATTCCATGTACCCATCCGCGACACCTTCAAGCCTTCCTCTGACGCCCTTGTCATGATTCTCTCGTTCGACGATTTGGGCCCATGCCACCTCCTCTGCCTGTCTACGTCCTTCCCCCGCCTGCGCCTGCTCTGCTATCTGCCTGCGTAGCTGCTCTATCTCCCGATGCAAGGATCGCATTTGTTGTTGTAGCTCTATTACTTGGGCCAGCGCGCCCGTTTGTTCTATCCTAGTAAGTTTGTCTACCGCTTCTTTTACTGAGGGAGGGTATATGTAGATCCATGGGGCTGCGAATTCCGGTCCTTGCCCCAGTCGCAGTCTGTCTAGGATGATCTCCTCCCTATCCTTTGTCGCTAGTAAGTGACTGCCCCTCGCATTGTCAAACAACGCCCTCAGTCTGTTCGCGAATATCGCTACTCGCTCCCCGGGTTCTTGCGTCGCTGCGAACAGTGTCTGAAGTGCCTGTTCGACGTCCAGGGGTCTCGTCTCAAAGTTACATTTTAACAGTTCCACCCAATCCGCGTATGCAAGGGAGCTCGTCACGCCTAATGCCGCCATGGACTCCGCTGCTGGTCCTTTTATCTGCTTCCATGTTACGGCCGCTGTGATCCTATCCGGCCGCTCAGCTATCTGCTCGGTTAGCTTCATTATGCTTATAAAATCATTTATCTTCACAGTCCCTTCCTCCCCTGTGAATGCTATCATTTCGTATCTCTGTTTCTTGCGTTACTGGTGCGATCGTGATGTTGCTGCAGCGTCCACACGTCCTCTTAAATAATCGTCCCACAATCAATGCTACCGGATTGTAATTTCCATCCTATCGCTTGCTCTTAGCTCTCCGCTGTGTCTACGCCTCCCCCCAGGTCGGCTAGAGCGCTCGGGTCAATAACCTTAATAGCTATCTCCCGTTACGTGTCTAGCGGCTGGTCATCGGCACCAATTGTTACGTTGTGAGTCTCGCGCCTGGTCTAAGGCACCAATTGTTACATTGTGTCTCCGATTGTTACGTCACGGCACCAATTGTTACGTTGCGACTGCCCTTGTGGTGTCACGTCACTAATTGTTGGGCTGGTTGGGCTCTTACCTCCCACTGGCTATATGTTTCCCTATCGGTGACAATCATTACTTAATTCAAGAACACCCACAACGCACTTTAAATCGTAACTTGTACTCCTATGCTATTACCTACACTACCATCGCAATTTCCGCTGCTGCTTACTTAGACCTAACACTATAATTTATTCTTAAACTCTAATGGATTTCCAATACTCTCTTACCTGTGCCACAATTATATTTTTTTCTTTTTTTATTTCGATCGTATAGTGGTAGTTATCTTTTTCTTTCCCCCCATATATATTATTATAAGGCTAGTTAAATTTACCCCAAGACAAGGATCCCAACAATCAACAACAAAAAAAAAGAACAAACTTACTCCCTAGTTCCCTTTATTACCACCATCCCATTTACTTTATATTCTGCTCCTGGTTGCAGGTTGGACTTATAATAAATAAAAAAAAAAATCTAATGGCTTCCCCTTTATGCTAGTCAAGGATATGCGCTCAATTGCACCCAAAGTGTAATATTTATATACTAACTATTTAGCCATAAAGGTAAATTTTAAACAAGACAACTTCAACAAATCTATATTTAAAACATTTATTAAATAAGCAACAAAATAAGTAAAAAAAAATAAATAAATAAAGTGTTACAGACAACAAGAATTATTCTCCTCCCCTTCATTTAAAAAATTCTCACAATAAAAAACAAACAAAATGTATCATATTTTATCAATCCTTTTACATACGATCAGATTAGTGTATACTTACACCACTAGAATTTCTCTCTCCCTTTGTCCTCTATTAAAATTAACTTCTTAAATTCCTAATTTGACTGTCTCTCTCTCTCTCGACTTACTAACTACAAATTATCCAGCTTAACTAACATAGACTCATTGAGCAAGAATGTCTTAGTCTCAAGGCAAACCCCAGTCCCCCTTTTTTTTTCTTTTTTTTTTTTTTTTTTACAATTATCACCCTCTGTATTCAGAAATACTTTCCGCACAGGCCTGTAATTTTATTTTGTGCACTTATCTGTTACATTGACGCATCGGATGTCGGCATGATGATTTCAGCTGAATTACGTGGGCTACGATCACTTTCCTTCTCCTCAGACTGCTGCGGGTTCTGGCCGCTATGTCGGGGTGCGTTGATTCCTTCTCTCTCTCGGTGTCGAAGCTGCTACGGTCGCGCTACGCGGTCAGGCCTGCCTGGCTTTGCTGCCTCCCCGTGTCCTCGCTCTCAAGCACAGTCAATGAGAGGCGCACGACGAGAGAGGTGGCACAGGTCAAACACAACTTGTTACCCCGGCTCAGGGAGTTCGATCCCGATTCTAGCCGTGTGCCCCTGTGTTCTAGTCACCTGTTGCCAAGCCCCCGACCACGTTCGCTTACCCCTCGCTTGCTCACTTGTCGTCATGAAGGATCGGATAGGCCCTTCCGGCCGTCTGGGTCGCTGGTGCCGTCGTCTCGCCCGTCGCCTCCCGGTTGTCGATCTCTGATTCCGCCAGCTGCTCGTTGTCGACTACCCTCTGTGAAAACCCACGATCATCCCTTTTTCTTTCCTCTTTTTGTGTATCATTTCCTCCCCACATTGACCTTGATTTTCATTGTTCCTACTTCTGTTTCTCGGAACTTCCTCTTCTTTCGTTGTCTGGGCCACACCACGCCTTCACTCTCTTGCTCATTGTTCATACTTTTCGTCTATAATCCTTACACAAAGCGGGCTCTAGGCCTACTTTTCCTAACTTGTGTAAATTACGCAAAAATATGAATAAATATTTTCTCCCACTGATATACGAATACAATTTCTTTGTTTTTTTTTTATATATAAGTCGAGAGAGATCAGTCACTCACCCATTGGGTCCAATTGAGTTGTATTCTTTTTTAAGCGTTCATACCCCGAAAATTTTGATTAATATAGCCTATTCAAAAACTCCCCAATTCTCTCCCTATTTCCTGATATTTCCAAGTGTCACCCCTATACGATCTTTACCTTTTTGTTTTAATTTCAGACTCAATAATTCCTAAAATAAACACAGATATGCCTCTTTCGCATATCTGTAGTGTCGGGCCGTGTACGATAATTTAATATCGTGCACGTCCCGTCACAAATTTGACGAAAATGAATCCACATTACTGAACAAAGGCCTCAAAGACTGTCTCCCGATCAAACCGTCTAAAAGTTTACTACATAATATGATTTCCGACATGGAGAATGCCTTTTCATCCCTACCTGCCCCGGACAGAACACCCCTGCGCACTCTAACTGGCCCGATTTTACATAAGATGTTTACCGGTCTTAAAAATCACCAGCTGCACAATAACCAGAAAGATGATGTCAATGCCGCTTCCTCCATTACCCGTAAGTTACATAACCATAATGCTCTAATTGTTAAAGCTGACAAGGGCAACGCTTCAGTTGTAATATATCGTGATGACCTCAACATAAAAGTCGCTACTTTTCTCAATGATAATAACTTTGTTATTCTAAATTCTGACTCCACCAAAACTTTCCATAGCAAAATAGTTAAAGTTGTCAACGCTTCTCCCAGGTTCAAATACCTTAGACGCCTTATCCCACCAAATCCTCGAGTCCCGGTCCTTAACGCCCTCGTGAAAATACATAAGCCCAATAAACCAATTCGTCCAATTTTTAATTATTCCCCCTCCCCCACGCACTTTGTAGCTAAATCCCTATCCAAATTCCTGTTCAATCTCAACCTCCTACCTAATAATGTTATTAATTACTTGGATATATCATCCCGCCTATCTAATGTCATCGTCAGTGACAATACCTCCATGTTATCATTGGATATCACTAACCTTTATACAAATGTACCAGTTCTGGATACCTTAAGTGTCCTTGAACGTGCATTAGCAGTTTCATCTACTCTCAACCCCTTCGAACGTGTCATACTAGCAATCATCAGTGTCATACTTGAACAAAATTATTTTTCCTTCAACAATGTGGTCTATTCACAACCATCTGGCTTAGGTATGGGTTTTCCATTGAGCAGTTTTTGTCTGAAATTTTCTTACAAGACTTTGAGCTTAATAATGTCACACCTTTGTTTTTTTAAAAGCCAATCAGAAATCTCCAGGTATCATTGTAGTTTATCCTGTTCTATAGCATACATTGTCTCATTATGTACGGATGCTAGCCTATGATCGGTGCTAAGTATAATCGAATGTAGACAATAAATAAATAAGTCAATATTACTTTACATTGATATTTCGGTTTATACACTAGGATTAATTTCACTCTTATATATCTAAAATAATAAAAAATTGGAATTTACAAATTGGTGAATCAGAATAGGCTTCAGTAGTACGTTTTTCAAAATAATGAAATTAAAAAACAATAACAGTCAGAAAAAATAAAGATTTTAGTGGAAACAATGAAAAATAAATCAGCTATATTATTGTGTATTAATAGTTAAATATTATAATTTTCAGGTTTGTGAATTGCATTTCACTACCCAAGATATTATAAGGAAGACTTCCTATTATGATGAGCGTACAGGCAAGCTGATAGAATCAGTATTGAAGTACCCGAGACTTAGAGATGATGCTGTGCCAACTATTCTTCCTGGTTGCCCATCTTACATGTCCAAGCAACAGTCAAATACTCCCCGAGAAACTCCACGGAAAAAGCGAGAGCGGATAGAGATGGAGCACATTGAGAAAGCAATTCAAGAGAGTATTACAACCAAATCGAAATATGATAATGCTCGCTCATTTACAAACATAAAGGAAATGAAAGATTGTTTGAAATTTGTGACCATTTCTGATGTGTGGACTGTGTTGGACTGTAAACTGGATTCCATATTATTTATGGATTTGAAGTTGGATCCTGCACCAGCCATTTACAGATCAGTGTTTATTGATGACTCATTGAATGTTACTGTTTTCATGAAAAATATTATGGTTAAAAAAGTTGGTGAGTTTAACATTCCTTTTAAGCTAAATAATTGTAATGATCTGGAGAAACTTTTGCAAATTGTGGAGACCCTTGGGGAAGAAAATTCTGATCAGTCTATCAAAACACTTATTAATGTCACATCTGAACTGTTAAATTTACTGAAAAGGCTTTTACCTGAAGATAATGAGAGTGTTCTTAATTTTATTCTAGAACAACTTCTGCTTATAAAGAACATCAAATATAACTATCGATATAATGTTCATTTTTTAATTTTTGCAAGTTTGCTGCATTCCATTTCTCCTCATGAGTATAAATTTTTAAGAAATTCAGGTCATATCATATTGCCTCATCCTAATACTATTAGAAGAGTCTGTTCCAGTTTCAGTTTGAATCCACTGCTTGAACAATTTGATGAACATTTTCTATCTTACATAAAAGAAAGATTTCAAAATTTGCAATCTAAAGATCTTATTGTATCACTCATGATTGATGAAATTCACATAAAAGCATGTTTAGACTTTAAGGGAGGGAATATCGTTGGAAATGCACACACAAGTGATAAATGTGCTACTAGTGCATATGTTTTTATGATGCAGAGTTTCTTATCTTCATACAAAGATGTTGCCCATATACTGCCTCTACAAAAGATCATCGCAGAAGAACTATTTGTTATAATTAAAAAAGTTATCATAGGTTTAGAACACATTGGATTTAAAGTGATTTGTGTGACATCTGATAATAATGCAATTAATGGTAAAGCATTATCTTTCTTTTCTTCTCCTCCGAAGCTCAGTGTAGTGTACACTCATCCTTGCGATTCATCTAGGCCACTTTTTTTTATTTTTGATGCAGTCCATATTTTGAAGTGTGTTAGGAATAATTGGTTAAACCAGCGTAATGATGGGCAGTCAATGATATATATTGATTTCGACGATCATTGCACCAAAAGAATAGCATCATTTGAAACCATTAAAAAGCTCTATACTTTGGAACATGGAAACTTGGTGAAGTTTGCATATGGCATAATTTCTAAAGCCCTTTGTCCAACTAGTTTAGAGCGTCAGAATGTAAGATTAGTATTGCAAATTTTTAATGAATATGTGATTGAAGCATTAATGGAAATGGGGAAAACAAAAGATTTGCCTTCTTTCAGAGAAACTGCTGATTATATCAGACTAATATATCAGTGGTGGTGTATAATGAATGTGAGAAACCCATATAAAGGAGAACACTTGAGAAATAAATTTCAAGAGCCTCTAACTATTAACATAGATGATGAAAAATACGGGTTTCTTAATAGGTTTTTGGACTGGTTAGAGAAATGGAAAGAAGCAAAATTTCCAAATGGCTTTTTAACCAGAGAAACTTACAGATCACTACATCATACTACTTATGCCGTTTTAGAATTAACTAAGTATTGCATCAAGGAATTGGAATTTTCTTATGTTTTGACTGGCAAAGTACAAACAGATGAATTGGAACGTCGATTTGGGAAATTCCGACAAATGGCTGGCAGTCAGTATCATGTTTCTTTGAGGCAAATTTTTGAAATCGAGGCCAAATTAAGATTGCAGAATGTTGGACCTATGATGATAAAATCTGCTAAATTTGGTAATATAGCCATAGATGTTGATTTTAAAAGTAATTTAGAAAATGCCCCCATATGTGAACCATTAACTGGATTTAATAACATTATTGATGAGGTAGATGTTAATGGCATTGAAAAACCTGAGGACCTGCTCCCTGTAATTAATTATGTTGCAGGATATTGCATTGCTGCTACAACCAAAAAGTTAAAATGCCAGTTTTGTAGAACAAGTCTGACTATTAATGACACAGACAGCTTGCCGTATTATTGTGAATTTACGCAAAATCTTGATAGAGGTGGACTGCTTTATCCTCGACCGAAAGTCCTCAATATTGTTTTGTACACATTTTTAATAGTCCAAAAACTTATTTCTCCAGATTATGAACATTTGTTTTTAAATATTGTAAACCAGCGTAATCTGATTTTAAGTTTATCCATGAATTTATTGCAAAAAAAGGAGATGTATATTCAAGTAAATTGCTTAAACGGCCATAGTATACAAGACATAACAAAATACATTATAATGGCAGCAACAAATACATTCCTGAACAATTATTGTAAAGGAAAAAATGATCAAATTAGCAGGGATAATAAAAATAGAAAATTGCAAACCCTTCAAAAGTAATGTTAAAAACATAGCATAGCAGTTCAGTGATTATTTTTAAGCTTTTTTTCTTTAATTAAAAAATAGATTATCATAATTGTAGTTGCATAATTAGAAAAAAAAAGTGTATGATGTTTGTGAATGCCTTTTTTATATTAATACATACTAAATTAGCCACTGATTAAATAAAATGTTATTTTTTCAAGTATTGTGACGAGAAAAAATGTACATTCAGTTTATATATATTATATAAATATTAGTGATATATTGCAATTTAATTATACTCAACTCAAAACAAGAACAAAAATTTATGATTGCATTTCCTAAATTATTAAATTTAATAAAAATATTTAATCACATTTTATTAATGTGAGTTTTATGATATGTCAATATGAAACCTCATAAATGTCCATATGATTGTTATATCTTTCTTAATATCAACATTAAAAGAACATCATTGGCATCCACACAGAAGACATGAAAAAATTTAAGTAAAATTAAGGTAAAGATTTAAAAATCACATGGACATTTATGAGACTTTATATTGATATTTCATAAAAATCAAATTTTATATAATTTTAATTTATAGATTTAAATTTTAGTTCGTTTTTTTTTTTTAGTTAAAATTAATTAAAATGCTATATATCACTAATATTTATAACAAATTCTAACCCAAATCTTCAATTTGGTTAATTATATGTTCTATGTGTATTTTATAATAATTGAAATAAGAATAAGGTTACCTGCATCCCTGTGTTCAATATTTCTATTTTGTACAACTATGTATTGTTAATATTAAATCTTTTTTTCATCTATTTTAATAAATATTTTAATAATAAAGCACGACTGTTTAATTTATTTTAGAAATGAAGAGAGGGGTGGGGTGCAATACAGATTAACTTAAAATTAACATTAGTTTAAATACGTTTAAAATTAAAAAAAAAAAATCCTTGTTTACGTATTTTCGAAGTTCTGTTTGCTTAAAAAAATTAAAATTCATAAAATATCGGTAAATAGCTTTGTAAATTTAAAAGCTACTCGCGAGAACAGATAGGACTTCTCTTTCTGAGGTCACAAATTGGTTGGAAGGCCTGAAGATAATAGAAGGTGATGGCTCTAGACGGTTTATCGAACGAGATCGTCTGTACAACAGGCTGTTGAATGTACATTCAACTCAATAAAACAAAACAACTAAATACCTAAGCTAAAGAATAAATTAAAAACTGACCTTACGAATCTGTGGATGCTAGAATACATGAGAGAGAGAAAGGAGACTCCACTTGTCCACAAGAACAAGTGGAGTCTCCTTTCTCTCTCTCATGTAACTAAATACCTGTTATTGTAGGTTTCGGGCTGATGACAGCATAAAGCGAAATTGGATTTCAATAATTTCAAAATAAAGTACCTTTATTAAATGATTAATTTAATAACACATGGCCTCTGAAAACAAGGAAGTTTAAGTGATAAGTATTTAATATGTTCTCTGCCTCTGAAAACTGCACTAATACTGAATCAGGGGTGTAGTTAAGAGAGGCAAAGGTGTGCAGTACACAGGCGCAACGAATTAGCACTTTAAAAACAACAAAATATCTCAATGAGAGAATACAAAAAATATAAATTACAAATATACACAATCAATGAAAAGCAAAATACAAATTAATAAAAAAAAAACTGCGTTCGTATTGTGTTTGTTTTTCCTCTAAATTCATGAAATAACTTTATCAACATCTGTAGCTTCCATAGATTAAGCTTGAATCCACCCTTGTTTTATCCCTGATGATCCCCCTCTAGCGTTAAAAAGTTAAACTTCCGCTGGCACGGAGGAAAGCACTGAAACGAGAGGCGATGCGGAGGCCCAATATCTCGAAGGCCACGATCGGAGCTGAGCAATTACCATGTCTACAACTAGAGGGCCCTCTTCATCATGAAAGTTAGACAGTGTCAGCCAACAGCTGATGCGAACATGTGCTGTTCTTACAAAACAACAGAACTTAAATTGATACACTTAACATCCATATAGCTGGGGCAATAACTACCTAGCTGAGCCTTATTTACTGTGATCAATGCACCAAGCAAAATGAATGCTAATGAGTTATACGCAATGTAAGAGCGATAACACGCTTTAGCACGCTGCACAAAGACCTCCGTCTAACAGTCGACGTCGAAATTTGTGCAGATTGCTGCGCCTTACAACAACACACATGTTAATCACCGTGTCACTGCTATAAGCAAAATGCCAAACGCGTTGCACAAAACAAAAATAAAAGAATCTCATCGACAAGACTATTTTAATAAACAACAGTAGACTCCAGGAAGGCTATTACAGCTTCTGAGAAAACTAATCTTCGGCAACAATAACTGCTCCCCAACGATCGCATTCCTTTCTGCTTTAACTCTTAAAACAACAAGGTATCGTTGTCTGGAGTGTATTTCGCTAAAACGAAAACAATAAAAAAACTAAAAACTATACAACTATATTTTATTACAAAAAATATAATAAAGCGTAACTTCCAAATAAGTTGAAAACAAATTTTAATAGACAACCAATAACAGAGTTTTAATCTTAAAATAAAAACAAAAGAACAAAACCAATAACAAAAGCATTCCCGTCGGACCCATGCGACACTTCAAACGACATGAAATGTCACATATGCCTGACCAAAATTTAAAAATTACTGATTTGATTAAAAAAAGTAATATTTTTTTTAAAATAATAACGATCAATGAAAACCCACAAAACCCAAAGTAAACAAACACTATTCACTATCACTCAAAACGACATCCACAACTATTTAATTACAAGCACCTTACAGCTCGCAAAAACCTACCCTTGGGCCCCTATCTAAAAATGAACCTAATCCATGCTCATCCTGACGACCTAACTTCACCACCCCACAGAACTGTTATTGTTCTAGCAGCATCCAACTGTTTGAGCACCATATTTGCTAATTTCACCGCTAATGGTGGCAAATATGGCTGCTTGTCATTTTTAATATTTGTCCTAAATTTATGTCCAACCACATCTCGCTCCACACTAAGTTGTACCATCTCGTTACCCCTTCCTAAATTATTTCCAGTTTTTTGTTCCCTCTTGTTCATTCCCTTATCCCTAAGCGTTTTCTTTTTACCCGCACTTCCCTCACGCTCCCTATGTGCATGCCCACCAGACTCTCGAGACTCATCACACCCCAAATCATGTATCTCTACATACGACTGATTCGTGATTGACACATCCTCAGTCATTGTGCCAAAATCCTTTACTTCGTGGAGCCATTCCCCAGGATACTCCTCCTCGAATCTCACCTGCACTCCAGTCGACTGAAATTCTGTCGCCTCGCACTGCGTTGCTGAGGGCGAGCGCTCAATGTTACCCTGTCTATAGCTAGATATCGAATTAACCAGTTCGTGGGAGTCCCTTCCCACTGACATCTTCTTCGTGATATTTCCCCTATTAACACTTGTTCTCGACACTCGCAACTTATCCTTTCTTTTCCTCCCATCGTTTTTACTGGAGCCAATAAATTTGCTCCACGCTTGAGCCTCTCGGACCAATGGATGTCACCATATTTAAGGCCCACCACCTATATCCAACCACCATTATCGCGTCCCTTCACCATAAACGGGCCGACCCAACAAGAAGTTCTAAGACCACCATTAAGCTGTGCATTTCCTGGTAGCTTCACCATCACTAATTGCTGTTTCAAAGCAGCGGTATTGCAACCATCAAAACCTGTTCTACCTTGTTTCTTACGGGGCTTTGGCATGCTTGGACTAGACAACGCGACAGCTAAGGAATTCATTTTCCTTGACTCGTTTGACAACACTAGAGGCCCGACGTCGGCACTATTCACAGCAATTGCTGCGGCACACTGGAAGGTGAGGCCATATAATGACATCCATCCCAAGAATGCTGTCATATGGGCAATCCGCAAAAGTATACAACATAAATGTATGCGGCCCCATATGACGCCCTTGGATACTCACCTCCAGTGTGACGCTCTGCTCCATAGCCATACAACTGCCATTAATCCCCCGAATTGTCATGTTTACCAGCTGCCAGGGCACGTCAGAAATCTGACAGCATCCAACAATGACAGTGGCGAGCCAGTATCAATGAGCATTGGCACCGCTTGTCCTTGTAGCTCCACCTTGGTGACGCATAACCCTCCTTCAACGGAGTACATCACCAAAGGTTCGCCGACAACGGTGCTCACATTAGTGTTGCGAGGTTTGATGCCCTGCTGGGGGCAACTGAGAGCATAATGCCCTGTTTCACCACAGATAAAACAGCCAGGGGCAACATTAGCCTTGGGTACATTAGCCATGGGTACATAAAGCCCTACCAGTGCACTCGCTATGCACTTGCAGAAACAGTCTGGGACAGCACATGCCTTTACCCAGGAGGAGAAACGGGTAAAGCAACAACAGGATCGGGAGCTGTCAATAAGCACTTGGAACATGTTCTCCATGACAGGAAGAAGCCAAATGGAAGCTGTGGAGTTAGTAGAGGAAGCCAAACGGTATCGACTGGATATCATAGTTATTACCTCTACGACACGTCCGGGTTCTGGAACTGTGGACTTAGGAGGGTGAAAGCTTTTCTACTCTGGTGTCGACTCTAACATGACTGCCCAGGCGGGAGTTGGGATACTCACAAGTCCCCGGCTGGCAGATTATGTTGCAGATTGGACCCCCTTAGGTGGAAGACAGTGTTTCCTAAGGCTTCAGATAGGGAAAAGGTATCTTTCTCTATTCTTTGCATATGCTCTGAAGGCAGTCACAGAGTACCCACTTTTTCTAGATGAAGTTGATGCTGCTCTTAGCAGGAGAGGGAGCACAGATTCTGTCATCCTGGTGGGCAACTTCAATGCATACGTAGGGGCTGATGACCAAACGTGGACAGGCGTGATTGGGAGGAATGATGACTCCGATTTAAATGCGAATGGGAGGCACTTGTTGGATCTCTGTTGCAACAATGGACTCTCCATCACAGGGATGTCCGTAAGTACACTTGGTACAGGGATGCAATGGACCAGAAGTCACCGATTGATCTTATAATCATTTCAGCCGACTTATTCAGATCAGAATTGGATAGTCGTGTGAGAAGACGGACAGAACTATCAATTGATCACCACTTTGTTGTCTACACTTTGCGGTTTTCTGAATCCATGCCAACCAAGCGAAATACTAGGTTCAGATAAACTTGGCGCATCAAATGGGAGGCATTGGAGGATGGAGCTATGAGGAAGACCTTTGCAGATAACATGTCTTCAGGCTTCGAAGAACTACCCAGTGATCATGGTACTGTTGAAGAGGAGTGGCAGTTGTTTAAAACTGCTGTGATTACTTTGGCTGCATTGTGCTGTGGTCATAAGTGGCCGAGTCTGGCACA
This sequence comes from Rhysida immarginata, assembly GCA_023313115.1. NCBI lineage: Eukaryota > Metazoa > Arthropoda > Chilopoda > Scolopendromorpha > Scolopendridae > Rhysida > Rhysida immarginata. The sequence goes on along the minus strand of JAHWFO010062738.1, from coordinate 1,607,731 downwards.
GGGCAGTGAGAAAAGGACGGTGGAAGGGTGAAGTCCAAGAAGCTGTCAAGGCAAAGAAGGAAGCCTATTTGCTATGGCTTGCAAATAAGTCAACTTCGAGTCGAGTGCGGTACACTGAGGTGCGAAAAGCAGCAGCAAAGACAGTATCAACAGCTAAAGCCAAGGCCTGGGATAAGTTCGGGGAGAAATTGGAGGCAGATTATGGTTCGGCAAACAAAGTGCGCCGCAACCGTGGAAAGAAGTCTCTTTCATCACAAACTATTAAGAGTTCAGATGGGAGGCTTCTGAAAACTGAGGAGAGCGTGCTGCATAGGTGGAAGGAATACTTTGTATCTCTTCTTATTCCGGTGACAGCAATAACTGAGGCACATGAGGTGCACCTTGGAGCGGAGAAAAGTCACAGTAGTATAACTGAAGCAGAAGTCGGATAGGCAATTAAGTCCCTGAAGACTGGCAAAGCTGCAGGTGATGATGAAATCCGGTCCGAGATGTTAAAGGCCTTAAATCAGGATGGTATCCTAGAGCTGAGTCGAGTATGTCAGGTTGCTTGTATATCTGGACAAGCCACGAAGCAATGGTTGATTGGTTTATTAGAATTTTTGCCGTCGACTACTAAGGTCATTTTGCACCTTTTACACAAGCTGTCTGTACGCAGGCCGGGACAAACAAACATCCATGCCCACGGCGGGATTCGAACCCACGACCAGGTCCTAAGCAATGGCAGACAGGAATTGTGATCCCTATATTCAAAAAGGGAGATCAGAGAGATTGCAACAACTATCGAGGCATCTCTTTGTTCAGCATTCCTGGGAAAGAGTATGCAAAGTGTCTGGAGAAGAGAAGTCGGGAAATAGTAGACTCCAAACTGTCGGGGGAGCAGTGTGGTTTCTGACCTGCCCGAAGCACGATGGATCATATCTTTGCTCTAAGGTAAATCTTTAAGAAATCCTGGGAGTATGCAAAAGAGGTCTACGCTTGCTTTGTGGACCTCAAAAAAGCATACGACAGAGTTCCAGGGGAGAAGCTCTGGCAAGTTCTGCAAGAGTATGGAGTGGATAGGCAATTGCTGGTTGCTATCATGTCTCAGTACGTAAGCTCTGAGATGTGTGACCGGATAAATGGCATTAAGTCAAGACCGTTCACCGTGGGTGCTGGAGTCCGCCTAGGGTGTGTACTGTCACCCCTTTTGTTCATTATCTTTATGGACTGCATAGACAGGGGCAGTCGAGGCAATGAGCGTGTTTGTGTGGGCGACTGCCCTTGTGGAGCGGTTGCTCTTTGTTAACGACCTTGTCTTCCTTGGCTCTTCTTGCACGAACCTTCAGCATGAACTAGACCGCTTTGAGGCCAAATGCAAAGAAGCTGGGATGAAGATCAGTGTGGCTAAAACTGAGGTTCTGGTCCTTTCAAGACAGCCTGCTCAGTGCGCTCTCCATGTTAGGGGAGCCTCATTGAGGCAGGTGGAGAAATTGAAGTATCTCGGCATTGCATTCACGAGTGATGGATGGCAGGAGAAAGAATTGACTGCTCGGATCGGTGCAGCAAGCTGTGTCGTCGTGAACTGTGGCGATCCGTGGTAACGAAACGCGAGCTGGGTAACAAAGCCACGCTCTCAGTCTTCAAATCTATCTTTGTCCCCATTCTCACTTATGGTCATGGGGCTTGGGTAAAGACTAAAAGAGTGCGATCGCGGGTACAAGCAGCCGAAATGAGATTTCTGAGAGGTGTGGCAGGTGTTACCCTACTAGATAGAGTGCACAGCAGCACAATAAGGGAGTCTTTAGGTGATGAGCCGCTACTTTTCTGCACTGAGATATCTTAGTTGGACTGATATGGCCACGTGATACGGATGCCGCAAACTGGTCTTCCTAGGCAGTTGTTATTTTCCAAGTCGGTAGGTAAGAGACCAAGGGGTTGGCCTAGAACCAGGTGGCTAGACTGCATGGAGAATCTGGATTCAAGTTGCTTGGGTATTACCAGGGAGGACATGCGCCTGATGGCGGAAGATAGCGATCGCTGGAGATCCTCCACAGGGCTGCTGCCCCCGCGACCCGAACGTATAAACAGGTTTGAAAAGTAAGTAAGTAAGAAAAATTCTGCAAGTTCTGACTGAATAATTACCTCGACACCCATTTCCCCCTTTGTATCGAGTGTTTTGAAAAGTTGAAATTTAGTGATTGTTTTGTTTAATTTTATTCAATGGTCTATTGAGGCATATAGTAAATAGAAGCGACTTCGTTTGTTTGTTGTTCTATACACAAGTACTCCAATGCACGGTGTCAAGAAAGTTTTCCATACATGGAATTTTCTCCCCCATTTTAAGAGTTTATTGTATTAATTTTTTTTATGCAAAGAGTGTATTTCTACTAAATCAGTGACCCTCTACTACTCTGTAATTGGAACTTTTTCTTTATTTATCATGGTTCAAAAATTATTTTTTGTAACTTCTCAGTGCTTACACCAGGGACACTGGGAATAATTTTATTCTTTCAGGAACAGCCTTTCCTATAGGGAGACCTGACCTGACTTTTATGACTGTAGAACCTTTTGTTCTAAAGCTATTCAACTGTTTCGGGAATTTTCTCAACCCTCTGTATATGGGTATTTAATGTGCCAATAAAATCTTTGAATACAAACATTGGTACATAATTTTTTATATTCAATATTAGTTTTGGTTCGGAATTTTACTATCATCTGGTGAAGTTCCCTTGTTAGTCATTCAAGAAGTACACCAATAATTTGTGACATCCTATATCAGTGTGTATTTACATCCTTTGATTAGGCCTAACGCACATGGGTCATGGGTGCACAGATAAGTGCTTAATTTAAGGTTTGATTGGTTTCATGTTAAAAGGAAGTTTTGCAAAGCCGTGGAAGGCTGTGAATGTGTGCATTAGCCACTGAATTATAGCCCTGAGTATTGTGGGAACACTGTACATCAACAGTCTTGTTGGTGGATATGTAGTACAATGTCTTGTTGTGAATTTTGTAACCAGATTATCTTTTTCAATTGTTTCTTTTGAAGGGTCCTTTGTGTTTAATAATTCTTTTCTTTATATAAATTAGTTTTAATTATTTTGATTAATTTTTTGTTACTACACCCAACCACCCAGTCTCTGTCTTCATTTACCCGCCCGAGTTCAACAACAATTGCTGATTCGCTCCAGTGTACTAGGCCATTACCTTAGATCGGCCTATTGGTTGATGCCCACGGGCGTGGACGTTTCCAATTCTATTAAAAATGAATGCCAATAATAGGATATAGCCTAAATAAAATGCAAGTACATAATTATATGATCTATTATGAAATTTCAGGAGGGGAACAAACAAATAACACAAGTGATAATAATGTTAAGATTTATCATATATACTGGTCTATAAGCCGAATTTTTTTTTCCAAAAATGATCCCCTGAAAACAACATTCGACTTATGCATGAGTCTGAGTTGATGAAAGCGTTGTTTTAAGTGAAGTTTACAAAATACTAAATAATTATTTATTAATCCGTTTAGAAATCATTTTTTAACCCTTTTAACCCAAGAAATTTTTGATAAGGTAAAATTATTCACTATTTGCAGCATAATGAGAATCTCTAAGGTGTGGTGGCCATATTGGAAAAAGTATGGGGGGGGGGGTCTACATTAAACCTGCGCATGTGTACGTGTTCTTTTATTGAAATACATCAATACATTAACTTAAACAGTTGTTCAATAGATATGAATTCAAAATGGAACATTGAAACATCGATGATTCAAGAACATTGAAAAATTTGTTATCGAAACTTTCTGAACATCGATACATAGGCTACCATCTATACTGTCGCCAAGGATGTTTTAATAACATAAGTTAATATGGTTACAATTAAAATCTATTATTACATACTGTAAATAATTATAGTATCATTTCAAAAAATAAACATAATGAAAGTGAGGCCGACGAAAATGAGACATAAGACGTCTTTACATAAATTGCGCTCCAAAAATTCTATGATCCATCCTATTCATGTTCCATTTTCATCATAAATGAAATAAAATTATTGTTACAGTGTAGACCTGCCTCATACATATTTATTGATTTTATTTTATAATACAAAACCCTGCAATTTTGTTGCATTTCGTCTGGTTGCATTTGTTTTACATTTGCAG
>JAHWFO010062738.1:1566359-1603487 GCA_023313115.1 Rhysida immarginata | reverse complement strand
GGGGGGGGGGTCAAACGAGATCAGCTGTTCAAAATGGAACATCGATTCATCGAAGTTTCAAGAACGTCGAAAAATTCAATATCGAAACTTTTTGAACATCGATACTATCGCCAAACATTAGCAGACAAAAATTTAATATACCTTACACATTCTACAAGTATATACACAATACATATATACAATAGAGAAGAGTGGGGTTGGTTCAGACGGAAATCAAACTTTTCTCCCTGTGGGTTAATCATGAACCAAATAGTGAATGTGTATATCATATTTTGTACTCTAAACCACCCACCATGCCAGAAATCAAATAAAACCTTGTTAACCTAACGACCAGCGTGACCAGACGTAGTAATTTCATTACTACCGTAGTACTAAATGGCCTAATATCCTAGCCGTAGTAATGACCGTAGTAATTTGGAAAAAATAATAATATGTAGTAATATTTAAAGGTTGCATGATGGTTTATATCGCTGTGTAACTTATTGAAAGAATAAAGGTCTGAAAATAGCGATATGGTATCGGTAATATTTGACATCTCCCTAGTAATAGGTGTAGTAATATCATAAAACATGTGCATTGGTCATCAGTCCAACATCCAACACCACCTAGAGGGGATAGTGTTGATTGATTAGTTAATGTGATGACTAATGCTTGTGTTGCATTGCGTGAGTGGATAAAGTGGATGTTGCTGTTTCAGTTTCACATAGTTTCCACAAGACACCAGCCCAGCTACTGGCAGCCAGACGTTGCTCCCTCTTACTGCCGCACGCAGCTGCATTCGCATCCAGTCTCATCGTCCGCCGCATCACATTAACTTCTTGTCTTACGTCGACTCGTTAAACGTTAACTTCTTGTCTTGCGTTGTATAGCACTTCAGGAGCAAAATATAATTGCACTGTTCATGCCCAGATTGCAGTAATAAGGTAGTATTTTGGGACATTTAACATAGTAATATGTAGGTTGGTTTGGTTTATTAGAATTTTTGGCGTCGACTACTAAGGTCATTTTGCACCTTTTATACAAGTTATATCTGCACGCAGCCCGGGACAAACACAAACATCCATGCCCATGGCGGGATTCGAACCCACGACCAGGTGCATTCGAGAACTAGAAAGCCTAGAGTAATATGTAGTAATAGGAGGGCTTGTGCTTTAGTAATTTCGAGTTTTAGAACCTGGTCACACAGTAACGACGCACATGGCCGAAATGAAACTGCAACACGTTTAAGTATAATACTGTCCCTCAGGAATAAATGTCTGACTGTTAACATTTCTCGTATAAGCTCTCTACAAATTCACGAACAAACCTACCTCAAAATTTTTTTCACACTCCCGAAAACAAATTTTATTTCTTATTTACTTACCTTTGTTCTGATCGTTCTGGCAAACAGATTTTCATAATCTGTATATGTCGCACACAAGGGATAATTTTTTTAGACAGCATGCGAATAGTTTCGACTGAAAAAAATCAATTTATCCGAATCAACCCGCGTCCAAACCGATCCCACTCTCCCCTATACAGTGATTAATCAATGCATTATTTCACGTCTTTTTCGTCAATTTTCCATCCACTTTTCCACTGTAAAAAGCAAATGCATATGTCAAATCCCGAAAACAAAATGGCACCGACCTTGGTAAACTGTCATAGTGTTCATACAAAGTGCGTCTTTAAAATCGTCCGAGAATGTTTTTAAAGAACGCTAATAAGGTTACAATAAATATCTATTATTACATAAAGTAAATAATTACTGTATCGTTCGAAAAATAAAAATAATGAAAGTGAGGCCGATGAAAACGAGACTGAAGACGATGTGGATGACGAGCATTAGAATGAAGATTTTCATCAACTTTTTGAAGTCAGATGAAGAAGAAGCTATGTTTCATTGCTTTCCCACACAATGAATTTGTTACTATAAATTTAAAATCTTCTTGTAATTACATAAAACTGCTAATAATAGTAGTGTTCTTATAAATTTTTTTCCTCTCAAGTGTTGCCTTTTTTTTACTTTTTTGCCTCTGCTTATGCTCGAGTCATGGAGTATTTCCACGAGTATATACGGTAACATGCTTGTGTTTCTTCACCTAAAATGCATTCAGCAATGGGGTTAAGAAATTCTTTTTTAATTTTACAATTATGGAACTTTTTAACTCACTTCATTACACTGGCTAGAATATGATCCATGTGGGTCGCATCCACAAGGTATGCATCCTTCTCCACTTGCAATTTTCCAATGATTTTCTCTGCAGCGATCACAAGATAATCCTTCAACATTAGGAAAACAATTGCACTGCCCAGTATAGATGTCACAAGGCCCATGTGAAACATTTGTTCCCAATATGTTGCAGACACATTCTATTATAAATAAATAATTTTGCATTGAATTATTGCTATACAGATACAAATAATGATTTTTATAACAATACCTGTACAAAGTTGGTGAATGGCATCTCCATAAAATCCTGGTTTACATCTCTCACAGCTAAGCCCTTCAGTGTTGAACAAACATTGCAAACATTCTCCTGTGTGAGGGTCACAATTGCCAGGTCGTAAAACATCAATATTATTATTACAGGAACATTTTTCACATTTTCCTCCGGGTATATCAGGATTTCCAAAATAATTATTTGCACACTTATCACATCGCTCCCCTGTAATTAAAAAATTAAATTACAGAAAATAAAGCTAATTCTTACATAGTGGAATATATATATATTATTTTTTAACTCTTCTATAGTCAATAATTATAAATAATGAAACGATAGACCTATCACATGGAAAATTTTATTGCTATAACACAAGATGTTATTGTTTTAGAATAGGGGATGTCACATACCACTGTGTGGTTTGTTGATATGAGGCGTTACAGATATGCAGGGTGAACTCAACAAAGTGTGATTTCGAGAAACATGCGTTTGAAATTTTTGCTCTACCAACTCTTTACTTTCAGCCTTTAATTTTATAATAATTAGGAGGGGCCAACTGAACAAAAAACTATACCACCTTATTCTTTGATGTCTGAGAAGCTGAAAAAAAAAAAAAAATCTGAACAAATGTTGAGTTCGCCCTTCGTATCCGCAACACCTCGTATGCAAATAAGTAATAGTGCATAATATTTCTCAAACTAATAATATCTCCTCAGTTTTAATATCACACATTGTTTTTGATTTCATGTTTTGTTTTATTAAGTTTTAACTGAAATTTCATTCAAAAAGTTTATAAACTGAAGATGGGATAAAAATCCCGAAAACGTTTTTTTTTAAAAACATTCAATTTTGTCATCTACGTTTCTACGGATCATAGGACTTTCACCATATATCTTTTTCTCCTGTTACTGTGTTTCTTCGTGTGTTTCATGTAACATTTCTCCACAAGACCTTCTTTTCACCTGTGTTTCATCTACATAAGCTCCACAAGACCTTGTTTCATCTGCGTTTCGTCCATTTCAACTTTGTATTTCTCCACTGGGTGATTTTTATTCAATTTTTTTATTATTTATTTTTATTTTTATTCTTTCAATTAAGTGGAGTTCTTATTAAAAAATTAATATATATTAAAAGCCAAATTTTATTATGTTTATAAGATCATATTGTATTACTGTTAATTGAAGCGTTAGATGCTTCATCTTCAGACAAGTCGTAAGTGGGGCAATGCTATCCATTTTAATTAATCAACGGCACCCGACGCGCGGGAGAGCGTGGAGCAATGAAGCGTATGTTCTGAGTGATTTATTTCATTGGAGTTCTTTGCATACTTCTTCCCCTTGTTAAGAGCTCTGCAACTCCTCCCCTACACAACAAAAGGGGCAGCACTCACCACAGAAATCCACAACTCCATTACCGGTTGGGGATACTTCCATGCACAGCACATGCCAGTTATCATTAAAATTTAGGGAACACGTAAAAATCACGCAATTCAGAATACTAGCAGATCATCTTGGACGATTCTCCTCTAAATTACGCATCAATGTTCAGACAAAATAGAGAGGTATTAACCACAATAGCATGTAATTCTCAGTATCATTCGAGCTTAGGTACATATTAGCCAGAAAAGAACAAGTGAGCATAATTGCGATGATTACGCTTATCAGGCAAAGTCGCTCAAGAGACAGGATAGTCCACACATATCTGGAGCGAGAAACTAACGTAGTTATACAAAAACAAAAAAAAGCAAGCAACCAAACAATTACTATACAGATCACAGCATCTCTTTTGAGGAAAGAGGCTGACAACAATCAATTAAGTTTTCACTACTCACCATTGTTATTAGCTTTCCTCTCCGGACAACAATACTGAGCAGCTCAAGCCATAACCACGGAGAGAGAAGACCTCCGCAATGAAACGAAATACATTGTTACATCATCCTAGATTTATGGAGATTTATGGCTTATTATTAGAGCGAAGCGTTAGCGAAGCTCTGTTATCAGGCGAAAATCAAAATTCTTTGTGTGCATAAAACTTTTGAACCAGAGAACATAGACAAATGAAATTTTGCACACAGCTGGACATGACCATCCTGATGGTCACTAAATAAAAATTTTAAAAATCGGTTCAGCCATCGAGGAATAATCACCATTTAGCTGTTCCCATTGAAATGCATTGAAAAAAATGTAAACAAACAATTGCACACGCTAATAGATTTTTCAACATAGAAAATATGGCGAAGCCCTTCGCAAATTTTTTTCTGCACCATCGATTTTTGAGACCATTTTATCGAGTTCTTAGAACTTTTATCACCTGTTTTTTTAGAGCGAAGCGTAAGCGAAGCTCTGTTAACAGTCGACAAGTGTAATTCGATGACCGCATAAAACTTTTGACACGTAATAGTCACAACAATGAAAATTTGCACGTGCATGCGCATGACCATGGTGATGGTCAAGAAAAAAAAATTTTTCAAATCCGACCTACCATCGAGGAATAATCACCCTTCAATTGTTCCCATAGGAATGCATTGAGAAAAACGTAAACAAACATTGCGCGTGCAAATAGAATTTTTGACATACAAAATACGGCGAAGCCCTTCGCAAAGTTTGCTCTGCACATTCGATTTTTAAGGCCAAATTTCGAAGTTCTTAGAACTTTTAACGATATTTTTTCGATTTCATTGCATTCTTGAATATTGAATCTACATTTTGAGGTATATATTGTAATTCTAAGTGCTGTAATCACAGCGTAATCACAATATGTTTTTGGTGTGGTTGTCGACATTGTCTACTCGCCAACTGAAACTCGCAACCACTTGAATGAACTGCCGATGTGCATTCTCGTCAAATTCGCAACCTATACTGGACCAACATTAACCAATGAAGCAGTTCCCATTTTGCCGATCGCCGTTGGCTTCAAAAAAGGAGGAGTATCTTGTACGCGTAAGCAATTTCCGCTTAAGTTAGCCTATGCATTCACCAGACACAAAGCACAAGGAATCACTGTTGATAAAGCAGTCATAGACATTGGTGATTCAGAATTTGGACTAGGCTTATCGTACGTGGCATTTTCACGAGTGAAGACCATCAACGGTTTATTGATCGAACCGGCATTTGCAAAGCCGCGGTTGATTAATATCAACAACCATGCATCGTGGAAGGTTATCTGAAGAGCATATTGAAATGTAAGAAAATTAGACTTATTGCTAAGACACAATTTAAAGTCAAGCCATTCTGTTAGGATCTCGCCACAGTCATTATCACAATCAGGAGACAACTTGGTCGAAAATTGGCTCCATAGTGAACTTGCCAAATTACGCAGTTTAAAATGAAATTGTTTCAACAATAAAAATTAATATCAATTTAAAGAATTTAGTTAGTCATTTTCTTAACAATCAATAACGGTTCGCTCTAAATTATTGGTCAAGAAAGCGATTCGCGAGTCGCAGTCCGCCCTAGTTGGTAGAAATATGAATAACAATATTATTGGGCAAGGATTGTCAAGTAGTTGTGCATTCAAGTCCATTTCGGTAAAACACATTGTATGTCTTCCCCTGTGGCGCAAAAACATTTAGATTTCGACAGCTGGACACGCGGGAGCAAACAACGTATAACTGACCGTGAGAGAAGCAAGCTTCCTGAAAATATATACCTGCGACCTTGAAAGTCTGGAAAAATTGAATAAAATGAAACATTCTTCGTCTGGCATCGCCATATAGTGACATCCTATGAAAAAGAAAAGTCTGGCTGATATGCCTGTCAGGTATTGCTCGGGCTATTTGTTCCAATGACGTATATTAACGGCAGATTCCGTATCCTATTGTTAACGTCGCCACCAAAGTGAAGCCAAATGAAGCCATGGCAGTTCTGGGCAGGAGTGAGCCATGGTGTTGCTAGCTGTGTGGCTTCTTTGTTTTTGACGATTTTGGACCCGAGGAATAATTAATTCAAAACCATGCCTCAAAGTTTCCGCGTACAACCGTACAAATAGACACGAAAAAAGATCAGGAGTCACTTTCCACAACAATAAATCGAAAATACGTACTGAAAGATTATCGAAACGAAATTGAAATTGAAACCATGATCGCAAAATTGTTTATAAAATATTATAAAATACTTCAAATACAAAGTTAACGAAGAGATAAACTTATCATTCCGTGATCGGAATGTGAAAGAATTACTAATCAGGTACCCTCATGTTTAGCCATGTGTTTTGTTCACTTTCGTCCATGACTGTTCTTGAAGGCGGACCTTCCCACTTCAAGTATGCTGGCAGGTTTCCGGGTCTATCTTTAATATACGTCATTGGTTTGCATGATGAAATTTTGCATTATTGATGCTGAAATTTAAGCTATGGTCACTTTAATCATTATATAGTAATTTTACTTCTATAAACGAAATTAGTTAATAAAATAATATTAATATGTCAAATTAAAAGTTATAATAGTATATAAATTTTAGCACGGTCTTTTAATCTCCTGGTCTGTGCACACGCGCAAATTCCGTGAACAACTGGATTGCTGTATTTATGGAAGAGGCGATTTCAGTCTCCTCTATTGCATGAATTTGATTTCTCAAACTTAACAATGTAATTTAACACTCGTACAACGTAAGTGAGCCGTCTGGCCTTGCCATCTAGTGACATACTTTAAAAACAAAAGTATATTCAACTTGTCGATAAGATAGCATCTCCATCTAGTGACATCCTTTGAAAACAATTCAACTTTTCGAAAAATATGAATAACTTAATAAATTGATAAAAACACGGTATAAAAAGTACCTTAAAAATGGCACAGTAACTTTAACTACGTACATGGAAGGTTTCGTGGAGATTCGTTGAGTATTTTCTGAGTTGTAAAAGGACAAACACTCCAACAGACTCTGATTTATAATATATATATGGATTACTACCTTTCATTGTAATAATTGTCCAATTGTCTACCCCGATCTTGGCACACAACCCTAACAGTATTGCTTATTTACTTTTCAAACCCGCTTATCCGTTAGGGTTACGGGGGCAGCAGACCTACAGGTATTGGACATTGAAACTGAAACACCTTCGCGAATAGCACTGGATACCCCCAGGGCTGAATAGAACCTTCTGCTAGGTAATTAATCGTATGCATATCAATGAATCACGTGTCAGAGGTCTTGGTAGTCACTCCAGTAGAAAAGTTCGATAGTAAGCTTCAAATTGTCTGTGCAGAGTGCTATAATGGGAGACATATCCGACTTCAAAAGAGGGCACATTGTTGGGGCGCGTCTAGCAGGTGCATCTGTGTCCAAAACTGCCACACTTTGTGATGTCTCACGTGCTACAGTATCCAGGGTGATGTGTGCATATGAACAGGAAGGACGAACCACATCCAGGAGGAGCAACTGCAGGGGAAAACGGAAGTTGTAGGAAAGAGACGTCAGGACATTGACCAGGATTGTTGCACGAAAGCGGAAAACCACCGCAGCAGAAATCACCGCAGAAATGAATACACACCTCCAGGAACCTGTGTGCACGAAGACAATCCGTCGTTACCTGCATAAATCCAACATCCAGGGCAGGGTTGCTATACCGAAGCCTTTCATCAGTAGTACAAATGCCTCCAAGCGGGTTCAGTGGTGCCGGACGCATAAAACCTGGACGTTGGATGACCTCAAACGCGTCATATTCTCGGACGAGTCCAGCTACACTGTCTTCCAAACAACAGGGAGGGTATTCGTCTGGAGGAGCCCCTCTGATGCCTACAACCCAGACTGCTTGGCACCCACAGTCAAACACGGAGGTGGATCAGTAATGGTTTGGGGTGCAAACTGTGCAGGACCTCTACCGATCCTTCCCAAGACGTGTTACTGCTATGCTGGCTGCCCACGGTGCCCCAACACCTTATTAAATAAAGATTTTGAATTTCTACCAGGTGTTTCAGTTTCAATGTCCAATACCTGTATGAAGGATCTCCAGCGATCACAATCTTCTGCCATCAGGCGCATGTCCTCCCTGTTAATACTCAAGCAACTCGAACCCAGATTATCCACGTAGTTTAGCCACCTATTTCTAGGCAGACCTCTTGGTCTCTTACCTGCTGGCTTGGAAAATAACAACTGGTCATTACCCAAGACTGATGACCATAGGTGAGAATGGGGAAAAAGATAGATTTGAAGATGGATAGCTTGGCTTTGTTTTCCAGCACGCGTTTTGTTACCACACTGCTTGCTGCACCGATCAGAGCATCCAATTCTTTTTCCTGCAGACCATCTCAGACCATCACAGTCAGAGATACTTGAACTTCTCCACCTGTCTCAATGCGGCTCCCCTAACATGGAGAGCGCACTGAGCAGGCTGTCTTGAAAGGACCAGAACCTCGGTTTTAGCCACACTGATCTTCATCCCAGCTTCTTCACATTTGGCAGGAAACAGGTCTAGCGTTTTGCTGACGGTGAGTGCGAGAAGGCCCAAGGAGGATAAGGTCGTCAGCAAAGACTAACCTCTCCACCAAGCAGTGGCCCACACAAACTTGTTCATTACCTCGGCTGCCCCAGTCTATCCAGTCCATAAGGATGATGAACAAGAGGGGCGGCATTACGCACCCTTGGAAGAGTCCAATACCCACGGTGAACGGTCTTGACTTAATACCATTTATCGGGACACACATCTCAGAACTTTCGTACGGAGACATGATAGCAACCAGTAATTGCCCATCCACTCCATACTCTTGCAACACTTGCCAGTGCTTCTCCCAAGGCCAGTGTTTGTCATATGCTTTTTCGAGGTCCACAAACCAAGCATAGACAACTTTTGCATACTCCCAGGATTTCTCAAAGATTTGCCTTAGAGCAAAGTTGTGATCCATCTTGCTTCGGCCAGGGTTGGAAACCACACTGCACCCCCGACAGTTTGCAGTCGACTATTTCCCGACTTCTCTTCTCCAGACACTTAGCGTACACTTTCCCAGGAATGCTGAGCAAAGAGATGCCTCGATAATTGTTGCAATCTCTCTGATCTCCCTTTTTGAAGATAGGGATCACAATTCCTGTGTGCCATTGCTTAGAGACCTGGCCAGATATTCAAGCAACCTGACACAACCGAGTCAGACACAAGATGTCATCCTGATTTAAGGCCTTTAACATCTCGGACCGAATTTCATCATCACCTGCAGCTTTGCCGGTCTTCAAGGAATTAATTGCCCATCTGAATTCTGCTTCGGTGATAATACTGTGACTATTCTCAGTTCCAAGGTGCACCTCATGGGACACAATTGTTGCTGTCACCGAATTAAGAAGATATGAAAATATTCCTTCCACCTATGCAATACGCTCTCCTCCATTTTCAGAAGTTTCATCTGAACTCTTAATAGTTTGAGATGAAAGAGACTTCTTTTCACGAAGGCCGCGCACAGTCTGCCAGAATACCTTGTTTGCCGAACCATAGTCTGCCTCCAATTCCTCCCAGGACTTGGCTTTAGCTGTTGATAAAGTCTTTGCTGCTATTTTTCGCGCCTCAGTGTACTGCACTCGACTCGAAGGTGACTTATTTGCAAGCCATAGGAAATAGGCTTCCTTCTTTGCCTTGACAGCTTCTTGGACTTCATCGTTCCACCATGCAGTCCTTTTCTCACCACCCTGTGCCAGACTCGGCCACTTATGACCACAGCACAATGCAGCCAAAGTAATCACAGCAGTTTTAAACAACTGCCACTCCTATTCAACAGTACCGTGATCACTGGGTAGTTCTTCGAAGTTAGAAGATATGTTAACTGCAAAGGTCTACTCACAGCTCTATCCTTCAATGCCTCCCATTTGATGTGCCAAGTTTCTCTGAACCTGGTATTTCGCTTGGTTGGCATGGATTCAGAGAACCGCAAAGTGCAGACAACAAGCTGGTGATCAGTTGATAGTTCATCCTCTTCACACGTGTATCCAACACAGTTCAGAATTCGTCAGCTGATACAATCACAAAATCAATCAGTGGCTTCTGGTTCACTGCATCCCTGTACCAGGTATATTTATGGCCATTTCTGCGCTGGAAGAAAGTGTTTGTGATTGACAGTCCATTGTTACAACAGAGATCCAACAAGCACCTCCCATTCGCATTTATATCAGTGTCACCGTTCCTCCCAATCATGGCTTTCCACGTTTGGTCATCAGCCCCTACGTGTGCATTGAAGTTGCCCACCAGGATGACAGAATCTGCACTCCTCTCCTGCTAAGAGTAGCATCAACATCTAGAAACAGTGACTGCATTCGGAGCATATGCAACGAATAGAGAGAGAGAGAGAGAGAGAGAGAGAGAGAGAGAGAGAGAGAGAGAGAAAGAAAGGGAGACCATTTCCCTATCTGAAACCTCAGGAGACAATCTTCCATCTAAGGGGGCCCAATATAATCTGCCAGCCAGGGACTTATGAGTATCCGCACTCCCACCTGGGCAGTCATGCTAGGGTCGACAGCTGAATAGATGAGCCTCCACCATCCTAAGTCCACAGTTCCAGAACCCGGACATTTCGAAGAGGTATTAACCTATGATATCCAGTCGATACCATTTGGCTCCCTCCACTAACTCGGATTCCTTTCCTGTCATGGAGAATATGTTCCAAGTAGCAATTGACAGCGCCTGATCCCGTTGTCGTTTTACCCATTTGTGCTCCTAGCTGAGGCTTCTCGGAGGTATTGCTCCGAGGTAACAACAGGGATAATGTCGACTATTTTTCGAACAAGAGCCTCTGCCTAGCTCCCGAACACGGGGGACTTTAAGCTGCGGCACACCCTGTGCAGTATGAATTCTCTTATTTGTCGACATCATGAGATATATGTTTGTTTGGATACCCTTCTCACTTCTCAGCCATGACCTTTCTGGTAAGGGTGACCCTAAAATAGCAATGCTACAACCAGCATAGCTCACAGATTCCCTGAATCACCCAAACCCCTGACCCACAGTAAGGGGGGAATCCACTCAGGGGTTTTTAAGGACATTTCTATTTTATACGAATATTTACTTGATGCTTGGAGGATCAGCTCCAGTTTAATTTCTTTATATATTATTTATTAGAGTACTTAATGCACAATACATAATGTGTACTTTAATACTTACATAGTAATCTACTGTAACTGTTTAAGTTAATTTTGCAAAGAGCTCGCAACAATGGATATCATGTGCGCCTGATGATGACAGAGGTTGCCAAGGCAACTAATATATTGTTGTCGTTGTAAAAACATTATTATTGACATGAGAGAGAGAAAGGAGACTCCACTTGTCCACAAGAACCATTTAATACACCATATATGTATACATTTCAGTCACAATGTGGCCTTCTTCAGTATGACTCAGGTTACAAAAGTTCAGATACAAGTTTATATAAAGAGGAGGGACCAATCAGAATGCAGGGCATCATGTTTGGTTTACAAAAGAAGGGTAATTCAGGATTGGAGAGGGTCAAGTGTCCAATGACAAAATACACTTATGAAACAAAAAAATTCAGAAGTAAAAAAAAAGTAAAAAATACAGAAGTAAAAAACTTAGGAACAAAAAAGATACAATAAGTGGAGAGGCTCTTATATCAGGAGTGTGAAGTAAGTAAGAACATTTCAGCTTGATATAAGAGCCTCTCCACTTATAGTATCTTTTTTGTTCTTAAGTTTTGAACCTATCCAGGTACTGTGGGGTGGTATTTCTCGATGTCAGTAAAGCGTTTGACCAAGTGTGGCATGAGGGCCTTGTCTACAAAATGATCAGAGACGGGTTCCCTGCCGATTTGATCTTGATGGTGAAATCTTTTCTTGACGGCAGATCCTATCAAGCCAAGGTTGGAGAAAATCTTTCCACACCCCGTGTTGTAAAGGCCGGTGTCCCTCAGGGTTCTGTCCTCGGGCCTATGCTATTTAATTACTTTGTACATGATTTCCAAAAACCCGATAATTGTAATCTGTATTTTTATGCGGATGACACTGCCATTATGACATGGGCACACCAGCCGGCTCACGTTATCACTCGGCTGCAGTGCGCCTTGAAGCAGTTCGAAGACTGGTTTAACTGCTGGAAGTTGAACCTTAACGTCGGAAAGTGCAAGGCTTTGTACCTCAATAGGAAGCTCAAGCATCCCCCAGATTCTCTTGTTCTGTTTAATAAGAAACTGGACTGGGTGGACAACTACAAGTACCTGGGAGTTATCATTGACTCAAGACTCTCATGGAACCAGCATATGTCCTATGCTCTGAACAAAGCGAAGAGGGCTAAGTACAGTATCATAGCTCTTATGGGTCGCAACAGCGCCCTCAGCATTGACAACAAGCTACTTCTGTACAAATCGATTATCCGGACCATACTCCTCTATGGCATGCCTGCGTGGGCGACTATCTGTAAAACCAGATGGAGTGAACTACAGTCATTCCAGAATGTTACCCTGAGGACCATTGCCCAGCTGGACAGAAGGACGGTGAAAAACCAATCCATCCACCTCGATTTAAACATGGCCCATATCGGTAAGGTTATACAGGATCTCCTTTTGATTATGATACAGAAGATGAAGACTCACGACAATAAGCTTGTGAAAGGGATACTGGAGAACTCAATGAATATGAACTGGCATACGAAGTATCGTAAACCGAGGCACGTTCTTGACATCAATTTTGAAGATATTAGCAATGTCTCTTTCCCAGACTACTGGAAGATGTGATAATCTTATTTCTCCTTGTATTTTTTTTTATTTCGTTTGTTTTTTTTTGTTTCTGACAATCGTCAATCTTATTTTCTTTTTTGTATAATATGGATGACCGCTTGGGTTGGTTAGGCTTCTTGACTACCTCAGTGTATTTCCTTTGGAGTTTATTCTGGTTGGATGAGCTTTGTGAAAGCGCTGCTTTCGTCCCATCCTAACGAATGTACATTTCACTGTTCTATTGTCGATTGTCGATTTTGTAACCTGAGTCATACTGAAGAAGGCCACATTGTGACCGAAATGTATACATATATGATGTATTAAATGGTTCTTGTGGATAAGTGGTGTCTCCTTTCTCTCTCTCATGTATTCTAGTATCCACAGATTCGTAAGGTCAGTTTTTAATTTATTCTTTAGCTTAATTATTATTGACCTTTTTTTTCCTAATAAGTAAGATGTAAATAATTTCCCCAGTTTTATGTTTCCCCCCTATCTTCCTATCAAATAAAGTGTTGTTAATTGTTCTCATCCACTGTAAGATTGATTTCGTTCCTGGAGCTATCGCATGGAAGGAGTGTATGATAATTACGAACATTTATTTGGCCCTTCGAGCCGGATCTTAACTACACGGATTTAAGCCTAGAGCCTGGCACGGATGTACGGAGGCAAGTATATCCCAATTCACGGAAGCACTGAATAAGAACGGCAAGCAGTTTAGCATTGTTGTGATCGTTTTCAAGTGTGATATTTGTCAATGACTAAGTATTTAAGACTGGTAAGAGAAATATGGCGTTTCAACTAGAATCAATGATAGCCGCTCAAGAAAATAAGTATGAGCAAATCCATAAAGGACTAATTAATTTTAAGAAAGCTCCCAAGGATAGAATTAATGTACATTATGTGCAAGCTCGTTTAGACAATTTAGAACTGTATTGGCAGGCTGTTATGAATAATCAAGAAAGACGAAAGAGCAAAGGGATGAGTCTTCATATTTCAAAACTGACCTGTATGAAACGATCGAAGAAGCTTATCTTACATATAAAGTAGAGTTGAAATCAAGTCTTTCTCGTTTGTCATTACCCACCGTCAACTGGTCGGTACAATCCAGTGTAGCGGAGAGCCATGTGAATGAAATTAAGTTACCTCGAGAAACATTACCCACATTTTTTGGTCTTTATACTGAATGGCCTTCCTTTAAAGATCTTTTTGAATCGCTAATTCATAAAAAAGTATGCTAGATGATGTACAGAAGCTTCATTATTTAAAGGTCAATTTAAGAGAAGACGAAAAATTATTAAGATTGATTCAGGTAACAAAGGAAAATTATGCTCAAGCGTGGCAAGTGTTAACGAAAAGATATGACAACAAGAGATATATAGCCAATCAAATATTTAAAGAATTATTTTCGATTAATGCCATAACAGTCAGCTCTGCCTACAATATTAAAGGATTGTTAGATACTACGGTGGAATGTCTAAATTCTTTGAAAAATTTAGGACTTAAAACAGACACCTGGGATGCTATTCTTGTGTATTTGACTGTAACAAAATTAGATGCTGAAAGTCACAAATTATGGGAGCAACAACTCTCTACAAGTTCAGAGGAGTTACCAAGTTTTGAATTGTTAAAACAATTTTTAGAACAACGTTTTAGATAATTAGAAATGCTTGCCCCTGCTAAACATCTAAGACCAAATGTTTCCATGCCTCCACAGACTCTATACAGTGCATATTGTGCAAAGATAGACATCATCTTTATAACTGCAAAGAATTTATAAAGAAAAGCACAAGTGAAAGGCATGAGTATGTAAAGAAGAACGGCTTATGTTTTAATTGTTTGGCTCCACGTCATTCTGTGTCTAATTGTAGAAATTCAAAATCTTGTAAAATTTGTAATAAAAGACATCACTCCTTGATCCATCCTGATAAAGTACAAAACAGTGTTGAGAAATTAAACGTAGCATCACAGCATTCTGCAAGTCAACCTGGTCAAACAGTATTGTTAGCCACAGCAATCGTAGACGTTCACTCAAGTTCTGGACAAACAGGCGTTTATCGTGCTCTCATTGACCAGGGTTCACAGGCCTCGTTCGTAACGTCAAGACTAGTTCAATCTCTGGAAATGAGGAAAACTAGATTGAGCGGCGTGGTCACTGGCATAGGTGAAGGTAATAAGCAACCTATCAAAGGTATGGTGGAATTTAAGATTATTTCCAAATCAGATACAACCTTCATTGTTCCAGTTAAGGCATATGTTCTTAACAAGTTGATGAGTTATTTACCTGCAGAAAAACTTTCAGTAGCATGGCCAGAATTAGAAAGGATGACCCTAGCAGATTCAAGCTATGCAATCCCTAATAAAATTGACTTACTGTTAGGAGTCAAAGTATACAGCCAAATTATAGACACCAGAACTTACAAAGGTCCATCTGGAATTCTAGCGCAAAAAACTCATCTAGGTTGGATCCTGTCAGGTGATACTAATATCAACAACAATATGATAGAGGGGAAGGCACATATTTGTACGCATCTTACCGTACCAGATAATGAACTTCTGAAGCAATTTTGGGAGATCGAATCGGATTTATTGATCTCGGATAGAAAATTGTCAAAAGAAGAAGAAAAAAGGTATGAAGACATCTATGAGCAAACAACAACTAGAAATGATAATGGACGATACATAGTACATTTACCCTTTAGGGAAGATGTAGATGATCCTGTCGAAAAATGTGGAAATACAAAGCAAATAGCAATATCCAGATATAGCTCTTTGGAAAGAAAATTTGAAACAAACAAGAATTTTAAACAGGAATATTGCAAAGTGATTAATGAATATATCCAACTAGAGCACATGCGACCAATTGAAGAGGATAAAAAATCTGAAATTTATATGCCTTATCATACAGTAATCAGGGAAGATAAGGATACAACGAAGGTTCGAGTAGTCTTTGATGCCTCGTGCAAGGGATCTAGTGGAATTTCATTAAATGATCTGTTACTGATTGGGCCAACTTTATAAGCAAACTTAACAAGTTTACTGATTAAATGGAGATCGTATAAGATTGGCATAATTGCAGACATAGTGAAAATATATCGTCATATACTGGTAACGGAAGATCAGCTAGATTTCCAACGCATTGTGAGGTGAGACGATTCTAATAAAGAACTTAACCAATATAAACTATTCACGGTTACCTTCAGTACAACATCTGCTCCATATTTAGCCGTACGCACGTTATTACAATTGGCAGAAGACGAAGAACACAAATATCCATTAGCAGCAGAAATACTGAAATCATCCTTTTACATGGACGACTTAATGACGGGCTCTGATGACACAAAACAAGCTATTACAATTTACCATCAGCTAGATAACCTTCTAAAATCTAGAGGATTTCAATTACAAAAATGGTCTAGTAATTCCGAAGATTTCTTACAACATATTTGTAAGGAGAAGATTGATGCTATAAATCCGTTAGAAATCAAATTTCACCAAATTCTTAAAATACTGGGATTGACTTGGGATAGAAATAAGGACGTTTTTAAATTTACAGTAAATCTACAGAAGGTGACATATCCTATAACGAAACGTAAGGTTCTTTCATATATCGCACGTTTATTTGATCCGTTTGGTTGGTTAGCTCCAAATATAGTGATTGCAAAAATACTAATTCAACAACTGTGGCTGTGTAATGTCGAATGGGATAATCAACTACCTTCAAATCTCGAAACAGAGTGGATAAGTTATCAAAATAATCTGTATCAACTTCAAGGCATTGAATTAAATCGTTGGAATTTTAGAAGAAAAGACAATAGAGAAGTTCAAATCCATGGATTTGCTGATGCCTCGACTATGGCTTATGCCGCAGTAGTGTACATGAGAGTAGTAGATGCGGGAAAATAATGTTCACATCAATATTCTCGTATCCAAGACAAAGGTAACTCCACTGAGGCAGATTTCGATCCCAAGGTTGGAATTATGTGCAGCATGTTTGTTGGCAAGATTGAGTGAAGTAATGAATATTCTCCAAATAAACAAATCTAATGTTTGCCTGGACAGATTCAAAGACAGTTTTAGCCTGGTTACAATCTCCACCGGTTAAATGGCAAACATTTGTGGCTAATCGAGTATCAGATATAATAGCTCGATTAGAAAATGATCAATGGCGACATGTCAGTTCCAACAAAAATCCTGCGGATCTTGCCTCACGACGAATCAGACCTTCAGTGCTAATTAATAAACCACTATGATGGAACGGACATCACTGGTTGAGTCAGCGACAACTTAGACTAGAAAGAACCATCGTATCTCCAACCGAAATGGAGAAAAGAAAACCTACCACTAAAGTATTTAACTCGGAAATTCATTCACCGATATGGACACGATTTTCCACCTTAAATAAAATGATTCGGACATTGGCCTATTGTCGACGATTCTTAAGACTAAACAATAAAAGTGAATTTACAACTTATTTAAATAACCAAGAGCTGAGAGACACATTAGACCTGTGTATAAAGTTGTGTCAGCAATCAGAGTTTAAAGAAGAAATCGAAGACTTAAGAAGAAAAGTAAGAAAGTTAAAAGGAGAAGCAAGTTGATGACATTAAATCCATATATTGATGAACAGGTTTGTTAAGAGTGGGTGGAAGAGTTCAAAACACTAAGGTTTCTCAAGAGATAAAACGCCCCATAATTATGCCGGACAAAACTCATCTTACTCGTTTAATAATTTTGGACGCTCATTATAAAACTCTTCATGGTGGGGTGCTTCTGATGACGTCATATTTGAGAACCCGTTTCTGGATAATTGGTAACATGCGTTCGCCATAAAGCTTCCACTAGACAACAATTGATGGGAGAACTGCCTTATATGAGAGTGAATCCGAGTCGAGCCTTTCAAAATAGTGGTAGATTACGCAAGTCCCATTCAACTACGAACAAGGAGAGGCCAAGAATATAAAACCTACAAGGGTTATATCTGTCTTTTCATTTGTATGAGCACACGTGCAATTCATTTAGAGGTGGTCAGCGATTTAACTACTTCGGGTTTTTTGGCAGCTTTCCGAAGATTTGTTTCTCGCCGAGGTCATTGCGAAAATTTATGGAGCGACAATGGCACCAACTTTATTGGAGCTTACAAAGAACTTAAACAGATGATAACCAACTTATCTTCAGAATTTACAGAATTATTAGCAGGTGATGGTACTACATGGCATTTTATTCCCGCCAGTTCGCCTAACTTTGGAGGTTTCTGGGAAGCGGATATTAGATCAACCAAGGTACATTTAATGAAAGTTTTTGGTAACTCTGTGTTAACCTTTGAAGAAATGTCGACATTGTTATGTCAAATCGAAGCCTGTTTAAATTCACGGTCTATATGTCAACTTAGTGATCAGCCAGATGACTTAACACCTTTGACACCAGCTCATTTTCTTATAGGTGAACCGTTAATAGCCGTTCCAGAACCCTTTTTAATGGATAAAAGAATATCGTTATTAGATCGCTGGAATCACGTACAGAGAATGACTCAACGTTTTTGGAAACGTTGGTCGTAAGAATATTTACATACTTTGCAACAGCGTTACAAATGGCAAAACAACTATTCCAATCCAAGAATCGGAGACCTATTTGTAATTATAGAAAATGGATTACCTCCCTCAAAGTGGCTATTAGCTCGAATTAAGAATTTACATCCGGGACCTGATAAACAAATCAGAGTAGTAACACTTAAATGTAAAAAGGGTATTCTCAAACGACCATGTACCAAACTGATTCCTTTACCACTAGACACTCAATGCAACCCCGAAATATCCACGGTGGGCGGTCATCAATCGAATACAACGACTTGCGTAGGCGATCGCCAGGAAAAGGACTGACGTCCTTTGGTGGGCGGTATGTTTAAGTGAATTTTGTAAAGAGTTCGCAACAATCGATACCATGTGCACCTTACGATGACAGGTTGCCAAGGCAACTAATATATTGTTGTTGTTGTAAAAACATTATTATTGACCTTTTTTTTTTCTTAATAAGTAAGATGTAAATTATTTCCCCAGTTTTATGTTTCCCCCCCATCTTCCTATCAAATAAAGTGTTGTTAATTGTTCTCATCCGCTGTAAGATTGATTTCGTTCCTGGAGCTATCGCATAGAAGGAGTGTATGATAATTACGAACAGTAACTATCGTTTTTGTCTTCTTCAAAATTAAATAAACTTTTATTATTTTTTAATAAATCACCATCTGTACTTTATTAAGAAACTCTTTGAAGAAACAGGCGATAACGAATCAAATTTTGAAGTTTTTTTAATTGTACAGATCCAGGTTATACGTTTTTCAAATTCTAAAAAAATAAGGATTTTTCTGTACATTCTTGCATATTTTACTTCTCCTGAGTTAGCGACGAATCAAAAACTGGGTATCACATTATATAAGAGGGTAAAATTTTTAAGATTTTTTTTGGGTTCTGAAAATGGGATTGCATTATAGTAGAATATTTATGATAATGTTTCAATGCCATGTAGCATTGGTTTTGCACACACCCAAAATTTTAGGGGGGAGCAGTGGGATTGGGAGTTGTTTTTGGACTTGTGTAGTATTGCTCTGCATGGTGGCAATCGGAAGTTTTTCTCTATCTTTGGTAGTTTTCGGGTTGGCCGGTGGATGACCTTGGGTTTGGGGGTTGGGGTCGAGTTTGGGTTAGCGGAGAATTCTCCCCCCCCCCCCCCCTACTACCTGTGGGCCACACTTACAGGATTTCACATGCCTGACGGCTTTGAGATGTCTGCCATGTTGCCAGACATTTTGGACACCCTGTATATAAAATCGTCCTTAAGTACTCATTTCATAACTTCAGGATAATTCTCTAATATTCTCATTGTTTTTAGAGAATTATTCTGTTTGCTTTGATAAAGGATAGTCTCTATCCGAAACATCAACTTTTTTATACATTATTGTTTATTTTATTTTTTAAAGAATAATCATAAGATGTTCAGTGAGGGTTTTATTATATGCCAACCTCAGCTGTTCAAATTAATGATGAAAAATAGGAACGTCTGTCTGTCTGTCTGTTATTTTACTTATCAAATATTTCAGGGTTTTTGTGTCTCGCCCTTCTTTACAACCGTCAATCATAAATTAACTTCGGTTTTGCAACTAAGCTACTGTACCCAAAAACTTGAACAGGATCACTGAGTTTCAGCATGACAGGTCCCTTAGATCATGAGCAATGAAAAAACAAACTTGAAGATTTATTCATTTAAGTTGCAATGTCAAAAAATAGGCTTATTAAAAATATGGCTAGTGGCTCAACGATACTACTTATGAAGCTGTAATTTGCTAAGGCCTCATGTAAGACCCACATGTACATCCTGTAAAAATTTCATCAAAATTAGAGAGGGTCAAGTGGGGACCTTATCCAAATTTGGTCCACTTGACATGGAATGACCCTGCAGGGAAACTGACCTCAGGATTTGAATATTTAAATGTTCTGGCCATTTCAACTATAGTGTGCATTTCAAGTTCACTACCTCAATTCTCCTCTGTAGTGTAGGGTGCTGTCAGCTTTGGGGCGATTCCTTGAGTGCAGAATTTCTCGAACATCTTCATTGTGGAACTCACCGACATTATCAGTGAGGAATTCTCTTACCGATTGTCCAGTGACTTTATGTTGTAACACAGTTTTAACTTCATACTTCTCTTTTCTAATGTAACCATAGCGAAACTTTGTAAAACTATCTTTCAATAGAACAAAATACCTTTTCTTCTGAAAAGACTCATCAAATGGTCCACAAACATCAGCTGTGATCAGTTTACCAGGCTTAGAGGCTCTTTTCTTTGTGTGCTTTACCATACACACATGGTTCACATAGTTCTCTGTTTAGGTCTACACTGATGCCTACTTCTTTTTCAAGCAGGATTCTAATGTGACGTTTACCTTGGCGCACCATCTTTCATGATACGCCATGCTAACGCCCTTACCCACTCCCTAAAAGCAAGAGGCTACCCCAAATCTGTCATACGCGCTTTTATCTATAAACATCGCAATTCTCGTTCTAACAACAATCCCAAACCTTCTCCAGCTATGACAACACCTACATTAGTTCTTCCTTATCATCTAACCCTCAATAGTATTAAAAATGTCCTAAGGAAACATCAACATATTATTGACAACTCTCCTCTTCTCCACTCCATTCTACCAGAACCACCAAAAGTTTCTTTTAAACGGACATTTAATTTTAAAGATATTCTGTTCCATGCTGCTATTACCAAATCACGCACTTTCATAAGGGATGTTCTCCTTGCAATGCAAAGTGTTGTGGCGTTTGCCATTTTCTTAACCCTGCTACCTCCATTTCCAGCAGTGCTTCCTCCTTTACTTTCAAGATTAACCAGAACCTTACCTGCACTTCTCACAACCTAATTTATCTGTTACATTGCAAAGTATGCCAGAAACAGTACGTTAGAGAGAACGCAGTGCCATACGCACCAGATTCGCCTGACATAAGTTCGACATCCTTAGCAATGCTGACACCCGTCGCTAAACACATTAATTCCCCAGGCCACTCTTTACAGGCCATCAGCCTTTATATTCTTCGTAGTAACTTCCATAACAGAAAAGAAAGAAAGCAATTAGAGTCTTTTCTTATTTGGAAACTTAATTCCCTCACCCCTAATGGCATTAACCTTAGCAAAGGCACCATTCCCTCATTACCTTTCCCATATTCCTCTCAACTTCAGCTTTTCCCTAATTTGTCATAGGCTCTCTAGGCCTTTTTCTTATTTTTTTTTCTTTATCTTTTCTCAGTTATTTCTTCTTTTTTAATGTTCTCTCATATTTTTCTACTTCTATGTTCATTTTGTGTCCGTCCCTGTACTCTTTTTTTCGTAGGATCTGTTTACTATTATTTTAGTGACCTTTTCATGCGATACTATTTTACAGGGTGACTAGCGACGGGAATTGTCAAAAAATTGTGCAATCGGGAACAGTCAGGGAATTATCTACACAAGGAAAATTAAATTGTAATCAAGCAATTATTCAAATTCCAAAAAAAGGTGCAGATACTTAGCAGCAGTTGCATGCATTTTATACACTTAAATTGACATCAATTCTACTAAAAGCTGGTGTCCATGTGGCTAAAATTTGATGCAATTATGCGTTTCACTGTCAAACCGATTATGCATCATTCGATTCATCCTGTTTCCATGCACCCACAAAATCATGCGTCTATGCAATTATGCGTCGAATGATCATGTGATCACCCTTAAAACCGTGCTTTCATCTCGCACGTGTTTTCGTCTATCATCTAACATGTGCTTTCAATTATCAAGAGTCGATACCAGGGTTGCCCACACCCGATCTTGCTTTTTTTTGTGTTGATCTCACTGGAAAATGACGAGAGAAGTTTCTATATATTTTAATTATAGTTAAGTCAAATCGGTTTATAAATCGATGAAACTTTTTCGTGGTACAGGTCAGTGGTCAGTTGCCTTTCAACCCATTGATCGATAATCTTGTCTTAATACAGGTTTGGGACACATAAATATGACCACCTGCTAGTATCCGGGATATCCACCTTTGGCGGCAAGCACAGCAGCTAGTCGACGTGGCAGAGAGTCAATAAGTCCTCGGAAGGTGGTTGCAGTTATCTGGGACCATTCGGCGATCAGTGCATCCCGTAATTCCATACCGTGCGTGGTGAAGGTCCAGCTTGCGGACATGGCGATCGAGATGGTCCCACAAATGTTCTATGGGGTTAAGGTCTGGGGAGTTTGGTGGTCATGGGAGTAGCTTGAATTCATCCTCATACTCTTCGAACCAGTCATGGACAATTTTGGTAGTATGGCAGGGAGCATTGTCCTGTTGAAAGGTACCATCACCCTGAGGAAACATTGTCGACACTAAGGGGTGTACCTGGTCTGCGACAATCGTCAGGTAATGAACAGCATTCAGTGTACCCTTCAGCGGTAACAGTGGACTCGGACCATATCATGAAAAAATCCCCCTAACAGTCACACCTCCCGCACCAGCCTGTCTTCTGCCAACGATGGTGTCGGGATGCCTGTTCTCAGATGTTCCCAGGCAAATTCTCCATCGTCCGTCCACTCTGTGCACCAGAAACCGCGACTCATCAGAGAAAGCAACTCTTTGCCATTCGGCCGAGGTCCAATGGTGATAGTCCATTGCGAATTGGAGGATTTTTCGGCGATGCACAGGTGTCAACATGGGTGCTGTTACCATACGCCTGCTCCGGAGCCCCAACCTCAAGACGGATCATTGCACTGTCTTGGTGCTGACATGCCTAGTGGCCCCACTGTTCATTTGCTGTATCAATTGCTCAACAGTGGCACGCCGATTGGTCTTGGCCAGGCGTCATAACCGACGCTTGCCTCTAGGATTGATGGCCCGTGGGGCCCCAAAATTACCTCTTCGGTTGCTCGAAACTGTCTGGTTCGTCCAGTCGCGGTACACCTCCACAACGGCAGCCCTAGAGCAGTTCACAAAGGTGGCTGTTTCTGAAATGCTGCCCCCCTTGGCCCGATAGCCAATGATCATCCCCTTTTGGAGGTCCGACAGGTCACTTGCTCTGCCTATGACTGCGACAATTGCTGTGTTAACGGATGCTACTACACGTCTGCTGTTGTCAGCTTTTAATGATATGCAGTGATTTTTCATCTGTATAACATGGGACGTTCCAACATGTTCGAGGAGAGGTGGTCATATTAATGTGTCCCGAACCTGTATATTTCTTATGAAATACTTTTTATTTTCCTCAAACCTAAATGAAAAAAATAAATTGAATTCTCTCGATTAAATGAATAGTATTTTTACTATCAACATATTCTTATGTTTCGTTCTGCTACACTTTAAACAACAATTGTATTATGTATTATTTTTTATCTTAATAATATACTTTTTAAAAACTTATTTTTAAATTTAATAAAATTCAAATTAAGATCGGTTTCATAACTGGTTGCTTTAGTCAAAATTCATCGTTTAAGGATTTTCATTTTTTTTTTCTTTTCCAATTCTCTTATTGGTTCTTTTGCTTTTATACCTAAGTTTACAATTTTTTTTTTTTACTGTGCATTCTATGTACAATTCCTTTTACGTTTCATTTTCTTTCTTTATTTTTGTTTCTTAATACTTCATAAAAACTATTTTCTTTTTTTAATGCACCATATTTATTCTACTATAATGCGTAAAATTTTAGCCTAAAAAAGAACCTAAATTTGTGGGACCGTATTATACAAGAGTATAATATTAGTGCTGCAACGACTGGGTGGGGGGGGGGGGTGTCAACAAATAAACTTCAGGCTGATGAAGTTCAAATGAAGCTAGCATATAATATGCATCAGAGTACATTAATATACAGTAATAAACAATGTACAGTTCATTATACAGCAAGGTAATTGACTTATTATTTTAATTTTCCGTCGCCAAAGGCAGCATGATTTTATGGTTTTCCCTTCACCGGAAGCCAGACACGTCTGAGCGATTATCTTGTGTGATGTACAGTGATGCCATCTGTAGAGAAGATTCTAAAAGTGGGCGACTTGATTTGAAGGGGATTGAGAAAAACAGGGGCTTGGTTTTTTGGGGGGTTCATTTTAAAAGTGTGGGTGGTCTGTTGTGTATGGGTGGTGTTGGGGCGGGTCTGAAAAGTAGCAAAATATCGTGGATTGCGTCATAAAAAAATTTTTTTTTTTTGATTGTGGTTTTTTTTTTCCTGTTGGCCTTCTGTCCCTCTTTCCCGGCACCTTTCCGATTTACGGCCTCTGTCTGTGACTCTTAACAGTTACTTAGCATTTTTATTCTTTTTTTTATATTCTACTAAGTGTATTTCTGCGGCTCCGAGAGTCGATCCAGGGATGGTTGGACGTCTTGTTTCAGAGACCAGTGTCTTTACCAACTGAGCTATTGGGTTGTTGGAAGGTGATGTGATTAATGAAACTTAAGAACGTTTTAACATTGAAATTGCCGACAGGTAGTCTTTTAACATTGGGTTGGGAGGGGTCGGGTTTTTGCAAGTGCAGGCCCCCACCCTTCAACTTGGGGTCGTTTTAGGGGAGGTCGAACCTGAAAAAAGGCGCCTTTAAATAAAGGGTAGTACGATTTTCCTAATTTTGCACGTAAAATTTGTTTTGACAACCTCATACGAAACGGTTACTGTGAATGGATTGTTTATGCGTTTGAACATCGCGTCTCCGAGGGATGCTTCACTGCAGTGCTCGCAGTTCAGTTGGGTCAACTTTGCCAAAATTTTTTATCGTTTTGAATTTATTTTTCATTTCCAGGGACACTCTAAATGGGATTCTTTTGATATTAAATTTACAATTTCACTATTTTTTCAATTGGGATTACTGTATTTTTATTCGGGGAAACTCAGATTTTTTATGTAAAAAATAGATATAATTTTATTTGTAATTAATTCTATTTTTTTTCTATTCTTTAAGTTTTTTTTACTGTTTTGCAGACAGTGATTGTTGAGTACATATTGTTTTAATAAATGTTAATTAAAAATCTCCACGTGATTATCACTGTCTGCAGCTAGTTGTCCCTCGCGAATAATTTTCGTGATCACGAGGATGTGTGTCCCACTATTGTTGATGTTCTTTCCGTGGTTACTGTTTTTTTTGTTTCAGCCTTCCAGCTTCTGGCTTGACCAGTCGTCCCTCCTTCTGGTCCTCCACGCCCTTCCTAGCTTGCAGTATGACGCTGAACTTCCATTTATCATTTTCATTCCAATGCTCTGCAAATTACTCCTATCCTGCCATTCGATGTTTAGTTTCTTATTGAATTTCTCACTTTCTCGCGGCAGCCATGATTCTTTACCGACCAGCATTGTTTTGCGGGTTTACCCATAAGGTAATAATGAAACACAGATGAAGAGAAAGAGATAGGAAACTCTACCACGTGATTGGAAATCACTACGTCATTTTTCAATACTACGAGGGTGGGCTTAAAAATAATGCCTCCATGGCTGCAACTTTATTTTTTAACCGATTTTCAAAATTCTTTTTGTATCTGATACTCACATTTCTCCTCTATGTAATGTACTATTCACTTTTCGACATAGTCCCCATCCCTTTCCACGCAATGTACCAACGCGTGACTAGTCGGGTGAACCCGTCGGAGAGGAATTCTGGGGTTGTTGTCAACATCAGGACCGAACGGCAGGTTTCACCTCCTCGTCAGAACGCAACTCATGCCCCTTAAGGTGCTCTTTCCTCTTTGGGAAGTGGTGAAAGTCGCAAGGTGCAAAGTCTTTCATTTTTGAACTGTAGGCACTGCAACCCCCTCTGATGTGTGGCGATCGTGTGCAGACGGGCATTATCGTGCTGCAGAAGAGAATCCAATGCTGCCATTCAATCCTCGTGTCGACGACAACCCGGGAATTCCTCTCCGACGGGTTCACCCAACTAGTCACGCGTTGGTACAATGCGTGGAAAGGGATGGGGACTAAGTTGAAAAGTGAATAGTGCATTACATAGAGGAGAAATGTGAGTATCAGATACAAAAAGAATTTTGAAAATCGGTTAAAAAATAAAAAAGTTACAGCCATGGAGGCATTACTTTTCAGCCCACCCTCGTAGTTTCGTGGCGCTAGTGAGGACACAATTTTGAAAATAATAAATAAAATAACGCAGTTTATGTATTAATTCTATATATAATGCTAAAACACATAAATTTGTATTCAAAAATAAAAAAATGTTTTATATAAACGAAAAATTTTTGATTTGTCACGTGATCACTCATGTGAAGCACTCATGTTTATATTAGCTCGCCGTTGGTCGTGTTAATCAGAGACCGTCAATAAGAAATCGTGGTAGTGCAATAATAATTTCTTTTCATCTGTGATAATCCACCTTGCATCGTAGAACCGGTTTTCAAAGTGTTAGTTAACTTCAATTAAATTATTAAAATAATCCGATGAAAAGAACGTTAAGCAACGTATTTATCTGACGTCATATATGACTTGCCTTTCCAACAATCCTTTGAAGGCGAATGACGTAATTATGACTAAACCGACAGTAGCGCCGCGAAGTCAGGAGTGTTTTTAAGGAAAATTTCATTGGTTGACTTTCGTCACCTGATCTCAGAAAAGTTTCCCTTGCGGCTATAGGGAGTTTCCCCTCTGTTTCTTATTCTTTTTAATGCTATTTCAACAATAACGCGCATAAGGGACGCCATGCTGCACATTTTCAATCTTATTCCCCATTAATAATTAATTATTATTTCGCAGTCTTTCTTTAGACATTAAATGGAAATTTTGAAATTTCTTTTCCTTATTCTTTATAAGGAATTGGTCTGTCTCAATTCTTTTTTATATTTAAAGTTAATTCGCTCAATGTAGCGATTAATATTTCTCGTTACAGTGTTTTGCTGTATTTATCGTACATTTAAGTATTTCTTTATTTTATTCCGAGAAATATTTTCTTTTGTAATTGAGATCGCAATGCCTATTCCTCAATTAAATCATATTGTATAGAACTTTCTTTTGTACAGAATTTTTGTATTTTATAAATAAATATCGCAACTTTTAAACCAAAATAAAAGTCTTTTAACGAGCCACGTTTACTCTTAAATTTTGGGGTTCTTTCTTTTAAAGTACCACCCATTAAATTCTATTTATTTTGCTTCCCCCTCTGAACAATTTTTTGGTTTTTATCAACGAACTGCTCTTTGGTCCATTCCGTTTCATATTGCTTCTCATTGATGTTCATTATGGGTAAAACTTTCTATAGAGATGGCTGTTTCTGCCATAACAGGAGCAATGTCACAGCTCTTTTGATGACGCCTTAAAAAAGTCAGTGAGGCATGTTAGGTGCCACACATAATAAAAATTCTTGTTTGATTTTTCATTGATGGAAATTCGATGTCGAATGGTATTTCATTAAAAACAACAAATAATAGATTTTATTTTAACAAAGTATTTTGCAAAATGCTACTTTATAAAAACGGGTAGATAGTTTCCATTTTCTTTTGCTATGTTGAGTCTGATGTTGAATAATGAACTCAAGGAGTTCGAAATACGTATTCGCTGAATAAATTTTCTTGGTGGACAAGGGGTTTCCTTTCCGGTTATTATGGCGTTATCCACAGTTATCTCCAAATACTCAAGAAATTTAATGTTGTCTACTTTTGCTTTCCTGTTTTGTTCATGTAATGGGTATTTTTTAGAGCTCTGTTGACTAGAAAATTGAATGCTGCTAATTCTTGTGAATTTGGATGGTTGAAATTACTATGGATGAAATCAGAGGACTGATAAATGTTGAAAGAGAAGTAGTTTTTATTCATAATTTAAAATTTTGTCACATTCTTGGGTGAAATTCAATACTTGAGGAAAATTCAATACTTGGGTGAAATTCAGTAAAAATGTTCAATGTTTTAGTAGTCTCATATTTTGAATTGTCATGTTGTGATGATCTTCTGGTTTAGAAGGTTGTTGATGTCGATATGCTGTAAGAAGATTTCAGATAGAATATTGCAAATGAGTTGTTCCCATTACAAGGCCTCGTGGAGTGAGTAAGATTTATTATTAAATGAAAAATAAGTTTTGGAAAGGATAACCTTGAGGATGTTAATAATATGGAAAATTTCATTCTTAGGACAAATGAGACCTTAATGCTTCTTTAGCTAATCCAATAGTTTCAATGGAGAGAACATTCATGTACAGGAAACATGATACAGTAGACTCTCATTGGAAATGCTTATGAAGCGGACAGGAATGAGTATATATATAAAAGGTGTCTCAAAATGAACTGATGTTTTGAATTTGCCACCATTTTTTTGTGGTATAACCTTTCTTTTATTTATATAGATTATCCATAGCGGAAAACACAATTCATCCACTGTCTGGAACCTCCGAAGACTTAATGGAGTTTGGATAGCTTAACGAAAAAATCTCTGAGCATTCCATAACTAATGTTCTGCATCACTGTTGATAGAGTTCTGATGAGAATTCATGATACCATAATTTATGGCATAAGGTAGGAATTGTATAATCTACTGAATATGGATATCATTTTTGAAGTGTATCTCAGTAGCCTATAATTTCTCTTCTCTTTTCAGGTTATCAAGACTGCAATCCAGTTTTTTAAAGATTACAAATTGCGACAAATGCTTCATGTAGAAGTGCTTATAATCATCATATTGAACGGAGAATGGCACCATCGACTCTTGACTTAGTGAGAGTGATCTTATCACGTGATCATTTTGGATCACAATTAGGGCATATCAATAAGACATTCAAGAAATTTTTGAGAAAGCATGATTCGGCCATGCTGAAAAATATTGTCACACAACAGAATACATCTCCCCAGTTATAAACTTTCATGAAAGTTTTGACCTTGACAAAAATGTAATGTGCTCTTCATTTTGCTTGAATTGTTATTCCATAGGAGCAGGAAACATTGAAGAAGTTCTTGTAGATTCAACTTGGAAAACAAAGATGTATGAAAATCATAGTATTTTCTGCAAGTTGTGAATTGTGCTAACAGAAAGTGTTGCATTCTTGGAGATCTTCACATAATGAAGTGGTCCGGTCAAGTATTATGTCAATAGTTTTAAATAATGATGGCAACCACAGTATCAGAGTCGGATCAACAGACAACTGATAATGGAAATAAGCAGGAAAACTGGAATGTCATTATTGAAGATATGAAGCATATGGCGATTGATTATGGGGAATACATGCGGACAAAATAACATGAGTAATAAGGATGCAATTTTTAAAAAAATCGATCAATTAGTTGTCACTGTCGAAGCATTGGAGCAAAACAAGGATATGGATCAACGAGGGACTGATATCTGTCGTGAAAATGCCAAGGTAATTGGTGAATTGACTCATAATAATAAAGAAATGAAGATTATGAAAGCTATTAATGCCTTTTATAATGATATTTTATCGAAACTTAATTCTTTAAACCACCTCTTTAATGTTAAACCGAAAAATGAGGACTCAGAAACTGTGGATGGACATCAAACAATAGAAGACAGGGAAACCACTAATCTACATAACGAATTTATTCTGATGAATACGTATTTCGGCAGCCAAGCTGCCTTCTTCAGCATCCAAAGGAAGCTATGATCAGAGAGACAAGCTGTTCTGATGATGAGTGAGAATATTACAGGACTTATATAGGCACAAAGGGCCAATAATATTAATTATATCTAAGAGAAGAAACAAAAATAGACTGAATTCACACAAAATAACTAACTAGCCAATGGAAAATTTTTCAAGTAATGAAATCACTGGTTGGTTGTACGTCATTGGTTGTCTAAGGAAGTCGTCTCATTGGTTGTTGCTAGTGGGGCGAGTTTGAAACTTACACTGTTTGGCAACAATTTTCAGATGGAACAGATTAAGAGTTATCACTGTTCAAGAGTTTGCTCGGTTCTTCTAGGCTGATTGCATAGCTCTCCAGGAAGTTCAGTAAGTGCGGGTGCCTCGTGCTGTGGAGAATTTCAAAGTCGTCGAACCGATCATCATGTTTCTGGTCCAGGATGTGGTTTGCGAATCTAGATACGCCGTATTTCCCATTCTTGATGCAAGAGAGGTTAGTAGACAGCTTGGTTAGAAAGATAGAACGAAAGATAGCAATTAAAGAAATTACGACCCTACAGAACAAGAAAGAAACCAAAGGACATATTATCTTGCCATATAACAAACAGAGGAATGGCGAAAATCGACCGTGAATTTGGACTAGAAACTACACACCGAAGTGCAGACACCTTAAGTAGAAGACTGGGCAACCCCAAAGACAGGGTATATCGACTGCCGTGTGCTAAATATGAGTCCGTCTACCACGGGCAGTCCCGGAGAGCAGTGGGCACCAGGGTAAAAGAACACCTCTCTTGCATCAAGAATAGGAAATATGGCGTATCTAGATTCGCAGACCACATCCTGGACCGGAAACATGATTATCGGTTTGACGACTTTGAAATTCTCCACAGCACGAGGGACCTGCACTTACTGAACTTCCTGGAGAGTTATGCGATCAGCCTAAAAGAAGCGAGGAAACTCTTAAACAGTGATAACGGCCCTCTTGATCTGTCCCATCTGAAGACAGTTGCCAAACTGTATACGTTTCAAACTCGCCCCACTAGCAACAACCAACGAGACGACTTCCTTAGACAACCAATGACGTACAACCAACCAGTGATTTCATTACTTGAAAAATTTTCCATTGGCTAGTTAGTTATTTTGTATAAATTCAGTCTATTTTTGTTACTTCTTTTATGTATAATTAATTTGATTGGCCCTTTCTGCCTATATAAGTCCTGTAATGATCTCTCTCACCATCAATCCCAGCTCATTCCAGCTCTGTCGTCATCATTATTCACATCAATCCCAGCTCTCATTCAATCCCTGCTGCTGCCACTGCACGACGATTCTACCACTCGACGGACGACGACATACCTATTGCAGTCTGGACGACTTTCAGTACATCGGTGGATTTTCCAAGAAGACTAAAAAGGTAGGACTTTTCTAAGTCATTTAAACTGAGTCGTTTTGAGTAGGTGCGTCTTTCTAATGACGGCAAAACCCAGCACCACACCTGCTTCATGATGACATCAGGCACTGTTAAGTATGCTGATGGTAAAGTGTTACCTTGTGACCTGGCCTACAAAGATGCGTGTAAGGATCCGAGATTTCTGGCATTTGACATTATTACTAACGGACAACTTGAGTCATTACGTACTGAGCTGAACAAGAAATATCTTGAGTTAGAATCAAGGGTGGAAGCGCTGTCTAAGGAACTTGGTAGTAAAATTGATAGCTTAAAAAGTGATATTCAGAGTGCTAGTTTAGAGACTGCCAATGGCTTCGCTAACCTTGGCAATATTATCAAGGAGTTTATGGGCTCTCCCGTTACTTCGGATTCGCCCATGATAGAGGTAAATCGTGATCCAATACGTAATAATGAAAATGTTTCTACCTGCCTGGAAGAAGTCAACGAAGGAAACTCCTCACTACGAACTAGCGTCAAAAGAAGGCACGAAAATGATTCTGCCGAAAGTGATGAAGATAACTGGCGTATTGCGCAGAATAAAAGAAACAAAGGTGGTGTTAGAATAGACAACATTCAGTCCACTGTCGATATAAAAAATGGTGTCTCTGTAGCCCTACGAGGTAACAAAGCTAAGCGTGGTTATTCCGAAAGCAATGTCACCCATGGAAAGGGAGTTATTTACATTCCTCCGATTATTATTCGTCATCACGGAAAACCAATCAAGGAAATCCTAGAGGAAATCACAAAACATGTGTCTTTAGATAAAATCATCTGCCACACTGGTCGTAAGGACACCATTAAAATTAAGTGTCTTGATGAGGACACGCACAAAATTCTAGTATCTGGATTAAAGAATAACGATGTGCTAAAAATCCAGCATCATCAGCTCAAATCAGAAAAGCTGCTGAAATATGTTGTCCGAAATGTTGACACAACGTATGACCTAGAAGATTTTTGTGATGACCTCAGGAAGGCAAATTATTACCCAGAAAAGGCAATCAGGTTGAAAAAGGCAAATGGTTCCGTCGAAATGCCACTGGTGTTGGTTTTACTCCAAAACACTGAGCATAATAAGTCCTTTTTGAGTTTAAAGCGTGTCGGTCCTCTTGCTGTTACTGTAGAATTATTTAGAGGCAACAAAAGGCCCTTACAGTGTTACAACTGTTTACGTTTTGGGCACGTCTCCCAAGGTTGCACCGAATCGCCTAGATGCAACAAGTGCGCAGGTGACCATCAGTCGAGGGACTGTGCTAATGTAAAGGGTAAAGACCCCCCTAAATGTATTCGTTGTGATGGTCAGCATATTTCAAGTTACATCAAGTGTCCGAAATATCCCCAAGTCAAAAGGATCAAAAGCACTAAAGTAGTTGATGGCAGAACCTATGCTTCAGTCGCATCCAGCTCTTCTCATTCAGATGCGGTCGATCCAATCCAATTGCGTAGCATTTATAGGAGTCTGGGTAACCTTCTTAATCTCTGTAAGGAAAGTGGCAACGTACTGCCACAGGTTGCGTCCCACGAAATCAAGAACTGACCATGGACAGACACCACTACAGAACAATTACCCACGGAAAGCTTCGTTGCAATATATGGAACGCCAGGGGAATCTATCGGAAGCGCATCGAATATTACAATTTCATCATTAATTGGAATATTGACATAGCTTTCGTGTGTGAGACGCACCTGAAATCAACTCAAGCTTTTAACTTGCCAGGTTATCATGTTTATCGAAAGGATCGACCTCTGGGTAACAACGCCAGTCAAGCATTTGGTGGAGCAGCTATCATTGTCAAAGATGGCAACGATCATCGTGAGACTGTCACTCCAAATTATGTAGGAATGGAAGCTGTTTCCGTGATAATAAATGACGCCGACGCAGGTGAAATTAAATTCACCTCTCTGTATAATTCTCCTAGGCATAAGCTTGGACCGTGCGAGCTTGACGAGCTGCTGTCTGGGCCCGTTCCACTGGTTATGGCGGGAGACTTTAACGCTAAGCACCCTGCATGGAATTCCAAATGCTCCAACCAAAATGGCAATATCCTCTATGGATATACTCTAAAGGAGATTGACACCTTTGTTGCTGGACCCCTTGATGACACGTATTACTGCGACCATTCTCCTGTCAGCGACGTGCTGGACGTTGTA
Source organism: Rhysida immarginata (assembly GCA_023313115.1). NCBI lineage: Eukaryota > Metazoa > Arthropoda > Chilopoda > Scolopendromorpha > Scolopendridae > Rhysida > Rhysida immarginata. The sequence continues at coordinate 1,569,766 of JAHWFO010062738.1, read as the reverse complement.
GTTCTTAAAGGATTCTTTAAGCCCTATAATATTTTCACAGTCGACGACTTATCCTCTGACCACCGTCCAGTGATGCTTATCTTTGAGGGCTTGAACATCGATGTTAAGATTGGGCTTCGCTCCAAACAAGACTGGAAACTCTTCAGGGATATCCTTAGAGAAAACAGCATTCCATATGAGGAGGTTATTGACAACGAGGGCATTAATGCAAATATCAGTTCTATTACTCGTGTTATCAATGATGCTACAGCTTCCAGCACTTTCACTACTGATCGAAAGCGTCCTGAACATCTCGACCTCCCTACTTACATCAGGCGTCTCATACTTGAAAGAAATTCCTATAGAAGGTTATGGCAGCGTAAACGACTTCCCTTCTTCAAGACGAAATACAACAGGCTAGCTCGCAAGGTCCAGGAAGAGGATAAATCATTACGTAATCAAAGATGGAGCGAAAAGCTAAAGTCCCTGTCAGTCCAGGACAACTCACTCTGGGGTACTGTAAGGGCTCTAAAAGGAAACAGACCCATCAACTTACCACCGCTGCTTACCGCAAATGGCAATGCTGTCACGGGCGACCAAGATAAAGCTCAACTGATCGCCGAATCCCTGATTAAACAATTTGCCACTCCTGGTGAGAACAACCCGGATAATTTCCCAAATATTCGTCTTGTAAACGATGGATGTATCGCATACGAGCTCACTCATCGTATTTCTACCTGTGAGGACACTATTGGTGTTCAGGAAATCTCCGATGTCATCAAGCATCTTAAAAGCAGGAAAGCAGCAGGTATCGATTCCATCACTAGCACTCTCAAGAACTTACCTCTCAAGAACTCACCTCCTAATAGCACTCTCAAGAACTTACCTCCTAATGTTGTTGCGACTATTACCAGGGCCATGAATGACTGCTGGAGACATGGTTACTTTCCTGTCAAGTGGAAAGAGTCTGTAATCGTTACCATACCGAAGCCTGGTCTAAACCCTGCTCTCCCTGTCAGCTATAGGCCTATAAGCTTATTACCTATGCTATCAAAAGTGTTTGAACGCATCATTCTTAAGAGATTTAACGACTTCTGTGTGGCTAACAATCTTGTTCGTGAAGAGCAATTCGGCTTTCGACCAGGTCACTCCTGCCAACTCCAGATCTGGAGGCTTGTTGCAGATTTAAACACTCCTCTTAACTGCGCTAAATATGGTGGTCTTGTGTTTCTGGATGTCCGAAAAGCTTTTGATCAGGTTTGGCACGAAGGCCTAATACACAAAATGATTACTTGTGGATTTCCGGACGATCTTATTGCCTTGATTAGATCCTTTCTGTCGAACAGGATATTTCGAGTAAAGGTTGGCTGCTCCTTGTCAAACCCGTGTGACGTCAAAGCTGGTGTTCCCCAGGGTTCTGTTCTTGGCCCTGCACTCTTCAACTTTTTCATCCATGACTTCCCAACATTTACAAAATGCAAGCTGTATCTGTTCGCTGACGACGCGTCCATCATGACCACTGCTCGCGTTCCCGCTCATGTCATATCTCGATTGCAGAATGCCTTACATAAGTGCGAGAAATGGTTTGCTAAGTGGAGACTCAAACTAAACGTCGACAAGTGCAAAGCTATGTTTATTACCAAGAAACTTCGGAAACCCCCGAAGCCTCTCCTTCTTTCGGGTAGAGAGCTCAAATGGGTGAAGAATTACAAATGCCTCGGAGTGGTGATGGATGCTAGGCTAAATTGGGGTGACCACGTCTCCTATGCTATCAATAAGGCTAAGAAGGCAAAGTTCAGCCTGGTTGCCCTCCTGGGGCGAAACAGCGCTCTTGGAATAGATAGCAAACTTTTGCTATATAAAATGGTAATCCGGACCATTCTGTTATATGGTATGCCTGCCTGGGCCACAATATGTAAGTCCAGATGGAAGGACCTCCAAACTTTCCAAAACGTTACCTTGAGGACCATTGCTCAACTCGACAGGAGAGTTGCAACAAATACTTCTATTGCCGACGATTTTGAGATACCTCCCATTGGAAATCACGTCCAGGAATTGATGAAAAAGCTGCTTCCGAAGATGAAGGACCATCCCAATCCTCTGGTTGCAGGTATTCTTGAGCACCCGCTTACCTTCAGAAGCAGTCTTAGACATCGCAGGCCACGTCACCTCCTGGACATCAATTTCGACGACATCCAAAAGGCGATATTTCCCGAATATTGGATCTCCTAGCTCCTCGTGTCCCTTGTCCCTCGTCAATCAACAATCAACACTATCGTCCTGATAGGAAAGGACTCCATCTTATCCTCTGGATGACTTAACTAGGTTTCATCTGGCTTCTTGCCTAGTTCAGTGTACTTCCCGTGGTTACTTTCTGGACGAGTATGGCAGTGAAAGCGTTGCTTTCGGACCACTCGTTTCGTTTTACATGCACTGTTCGATTGTCGATTGTCTCTCACCATCAGAACAGCTTGTCTCTCTGATCATAGCTTCCTTTGGATGCTGAAGAAGGCAGCTTGGCTGCCAAAATAGGTATTCATCAGAATAAATTCGTTATGTGGATTAGTGGTTTCCCTGTCTTCTGTTCTTTCACTTCTATGAAGAACTTGGGAGTAAATTTTGATTCCCATTTCCGGTTTAATGACTTAATTGACTCCCTTACAGCTTCTTTAAAGGTTGCATGATGGTCTATATCGCTGTGTAACTTATAGAAAGAATATAGGTCCGAGAATAGCGATAGGTCTTTTTTTTTTTAATTGAACAATTAATAAACCGCCACCATATCGCTATTTCCGAAAAAGTTATTTAGTAAAATGGTTGAAATCCTTCTCTTCAATTTTGCAGCTACGTCAATTTATATTGGCCTCAACTGTTCCAATACTATTTACTACTGGCCCCAACTACTATTTATTCAGTAGCCTTAACTTCGGAACTTGGAAATTCGGTTCGTAACCTCGATGACCCAGCCTCTTTTGTAAAGAATTGGTTAAGGATTGAAGATAAATATTGCCAGCCCCGATTGTTTACTTTTGAGAATCCTCATCGTAGGACAACTTTCATTACCAATCATTTTCCATACAAGGCCACTGACCTGTGGAATAAACTTCCGATTAATTTACGTAACAAGGTTTTACATGGTACTGGGACTTCCTGTAATAATTCTTGGGTACACTATTATAGGCTTTTAAAGCTAGTTCAGTGGCCAAGAGGGTTAAGGTGCAGGTCCTCTCGCTCTCGGATCCAGCGAGTCGTGGGTTCGAATCCCGCCGAGGGCATAGATGTTTGTGTTTGTCCTTTTCCTGACATTTCCTCTCGTGGGGTTGGCGTCAGGAAGGGCATCCGGCCGTAAAAATCATTGCCAAATAAAAAAAAAAAATCACAGCGACCCCATGTGGAAATGGGAAAAAAGCTGAAGATAAACAACAACT
>JAHWFO010062738.1:1504223-1521359 GCA_023313115.1 Rhysida immarginata | reverse complement strand
AAAAAAAACAAATAGAGATATTAAAAATTTTTTTTTTGCTTTATTTAGATAAGATTTCTCCCAAAAAATTTTGGCTATTTTCAAATACTAAATTATTACATTTGTAATTTTTTAAAAAAGGATTTAAACCAAGTTTTTCAAATAGAAAATTTATTATACATTTTAATGTATTGTTTAAAAAAAACCCATTACTTTTAATCGATCAAAAAAATTACTAATCAAAAGCAATTATATTCAAGATCACAAATTAAAAATTTTCAAGCAGTATATCAGTTATTGAATTTTTAAAAAAATATTTTCTATCCCCCTGTAAGAAGAATCATTTTCTCAAAAAAATAGCTGGCTGGGAAAAGGTTAAGTAATAGGATGTTGGATATTATGGATTTGCAGTTGTGTCACCAGAGCGCGCAACCGGTTATGGATTGGTATTAGCAACATCCGGTTGTTTCAGAGCATGAAAGAAACACGTGAAAGTTTGATAATGCTTAAATTCTACAAATATTCGACTTATTTAGAAGTCGTTGTCGAAAATAGAACAAATGTATATATTCTAAAAATATTTTTAATGTTCTAAGCGTATTTTGTATATTTTTAAAGTGGGAAAAATGAATAAAGATTAAATAAAGCTGGGCTGAGAGTCCTTGGTGCCAAAGTGGGTGGAAGAAAAGCAGAGATTAATTTTAACATGTTAAAGAAATCAATGCATTAAATATTCTTATAGTCCATAATTTAAATATGCCATGGACCCCTCTTGAAATGAAATCCCTTTTTTCTATTACACTTCTGTGCTGAATCAACCTGAATAAGGGATAAATATTTAAGAATATATACAAGTAACAAAAATGGATTGCTGCATAGGGAAACAGTTTTTACTACTTACAAATGTGATGTTGGAAAACGTTTACCTTATAACTTTTACTAACATAATAATTACTATCACTACTGCTATCATTATCAGAGCTGCAAATGTTACAAGTTTTAGTGAGTGTCTTGTCCCGATTTAATATCATGTTTGCCTCTTTGGGAGATTTGCTAAGTTTTTTAAATTAATATCTTATAAATTAACATAAATTTATGATTCACGCAAATTAATAAAACACTAAATTCAAAGAAAACACTTATTTATCCTGAAACGTGACCATGTAGTCTTCAGGAGAAATATGAAGACTGAATAATTTCATGCGATATGAAATTTTCTTTCCCGGTTTGATTTTTTAAATCCACTGCTTACTTATAATTCTATTTTTTGTACAGGAATAAAATTTCAATCCTTTATTTTTCTTAGAAGTTGCTGAGAATTGTGGAACACAACAAATGTACGGCATTTTCGCGTTAACTTAACCTTACCGAATGTTGCCAATACCAAAATTGTTCCTTGTACTCTCTGGCGGCGCAATAAAAACTAAAACATCCAGCTTCCTGTAGAGACACAACCGTCGATACGAGTCGCGCACAAGGGGGGGGCGGGGGGGGGGCCTAAGGGTTCGGGGCCTGAAGTAATTAGGAATGAGTGACTGACACTGGGACAGCAGTTCGTTTGAAACATTTATTCAGGCTTAAAAAATACAGGAGAACACAAATCAGTACCAAATTCATGCGTGTAATGTCATATGTCATTTACTTTAACAGGGGCCCCACGAAGAACACGTATGCATACGTAAGAACTACTTCCTACTTAATTAATGCTCAATAGTTTGCATAAACACAACAGTGGCTAACACAGGAGTCGTTACCTACTATCATTTATAGGCTAGGGCAATAGCTTCGTGCTCAACCTGCAGTGTTGGGGTTCAGTGCTATCTTTCAGGGGTATTTAACAAAAATAAAAAAAACGCCAGGAGAGTTATCATTATGCACACGCATGTATGTGCAGTGTGATCATCTGTATATGGCTGGCAAGAGGATGGGCTCGGAAACCCCTCCCAGGACGGCTCTACAACGTCTACTAATCCGTTTTGCGTGATAAAGGCATTAGCCATAGTTGAGCTCACAATTCTATTTTTAAAGCCATAGTCGAGCTTACCTGTCCTCACAACTTGGTGCCAGAGATACCTCAACCTACTCCCTGTTGTCTGCCTCCGCCCCCTCAATGCCACCCAGTTACCTGCCCATGACCGGTGACTTCTGTTCATCCTACCTTACTAAACATAGGCACTAGTTACAGCAAATTCTTTTTTCGAGCACAATAAGCAAGGGGTTACACATGTTGCACTGCACTACTTCCACTAAATGCGTTTTGCTGCTCAACAACCAAACGTTACAGGCCAAAACAGTGTCGACACACCGCTGTTCATCGCTGTTTTGACATAAGGCCAAGTTCCTAAGAAATACCAAGGCAGAATTATCCTGCCGTTTATTATACTCCAAGAAACAAAATGACAGTTGCAGACGAGTTCACTCCACTTTCCGCAGTTCTATCACATGATTGGCAAACAACTCTTCAGTTCGGCAAGAAATAAACAAGAACATCACTCACCAAACAGCTGTTTATTATTATTTGTGATTACGAATACTGGCTCTGCTATGTTGTTTTCATGCATCGCGAATTCTCAGCAACCAAACACGGTTCGTGTCATGATCAAATGAGCGTCCGCCATTACCGCCCAGTTGGGGTTAACCCAAACGCGGCACACGGAACTAAAGAATGTCACTCAATCAAGCATACTTCAAAAAACACTCACTTAAATTAATATTTGTTGCACATATTGCACAAATAGATTTGAATACGGGACATTAATCAAGTTATTTATTTTACACTTGAAAATGCTGTTCAGGAACTTCAGGCGGCCGCCTGTTCGGCCCGACATCCAGTCTAAGAAGAAGAAAGAAAAAAAAAAAAAAAAACTCCTCTCGACAATCTACACGAGAGCAACAGCAACAATACAGATAAGAATTGTTTTTAATAACAGAACATACTCTAAAATTCTACTAATAAAATGCAACCATTGTTTGCCAGAAGCTGTAAAGTTTTTCTCAGACAGCCTACCAACAATCCCAGCCCCCAACAAACAAAAGAACTATGCAAACGACATTACGTTATCCCTGCGCGGCAATAATACCGAACGTCACAGTAACAATTGCGTGAAAGTTTATTAAAAATAAAATAAAATACAAATCCCTTTAATACCATAACACACATCCTCAATTTATCAAAACACACAAGACAAAAGAAAACAAAACGCTACAACGGCCCCAAACACCAACAAGATTACATCGCTCTCACTATCCCAACCCCCGTTTCCGCTGAGCACATGAAGCAACCCAAACTGATATGGATGTCACAATAGAATGGAATGCTCGAACATTGGTGTTGTTCACTGTGCATTCCTATATGTCTCTTTCACTTGAATGGCTTAATATCTGGTCCTCGCTATTGTTTGGGGACAGTGAAGCTTTATTATGTGCAAAACTATTCCAAGGCTGGCCCACAATGGGATTAGTCTGTATTTACTAGATGTGGGGTCATTAGGTACCTGAAAAGCCAAAATAGTTGTAAGGATGGTCATTCCCGCTTTTGGGGGCAATAAGTCCAGTATAATGATTAGAACAGTGATCCCTGGCAGTTGTCCAGGGTCTGTTTGTTGTATTGAGTCTTGCTTGCTCAATAGACGATCCCAGAGTGTAAGCTGAATTTTGCCAGTACACCATAGGCCATGGCTGAAAAGAGGTTTGCAAGGGTTTTAGGTAGCGACTAAGGGCAATAGTTGCCCTGGTTTGATACATCGGGTTACAGTGCTTCTCCCCGTTGGTGATAAAAGAGCATGCAAAGCGCTCTAGGCATTGCAGCAGGGCCTTATACCCCGTCCGCACTGCAAAAAATAAGCTAGCCTAAGTTGATAAGCTAGCTTAAACTGCAGTGCGAACGATTCTAGCTTTTGTTGGGCTAGCCCAGATTCTGATAAGCTAGCTTATGATGGGCTAGATTTTTAAACTAGCTTATCCAGTTGAGCCACAAATGCACTGCATCATGGGATATGTTTTTCCCATGATTCCGTAGTTTTGGAGCATTTCGCTTGCTTGGCTTGACCAAGGTTATAAGATCGTGCTACTTTTTAATTTATATGGCTGCACCAACACCAATAAGTATAGAAAAAAAACGGGAAAAAAAGAAAACTGGACTACGGAGGAAGTTCGCATTTTGATAGAGATTTGGGGCGAAAATATCGACGACCTGCGACGAACTGTAGGCTAGTCTTAGAGCACTTCAGTGCGAACGACCTAGCCTACAACTTAAGCCAAGATATCTAGCTTATCGAATAAGCTAGCTCAACAATAAGCTAGCCCAGCAGTGCGGACGGGGTATTAGGGCCGACTCTGAGGGTGTAGATATTATCTGAGTGTTTGGCTCGAAAGAGGCCGTAGTGCCACAGTTGTGTGGTCCGCGATATCAAATAGTTTAGAAGCAGGTCTCTCCAGTCAGGGGTTGGGAATGCAAAATGCTTATCTTGTGTTCACAGAGCTAATGATTCGTACAGCATACCACTGTCAGAAGTGGCCATCCATAGTCAATATCGAAGCATTGTCTGTAATCTTGAGATACTTTAAGTCATGTCTAATTTGTGCCATGCACAGAGCCCTATAAAGAACACTGTAATTAATTTTTGAATACTGGTCCTAAAGGATGGTAAATACCTCATTTATTCTACTAAAATGTGCATTCCACATTCAGATTCCACTTTCAGAGCCTAAAAAAAAAACAGTAAAATTTTAACCTCTTGTATAACATGGTCCAAATTTTTGACTTGGCTCGAGAAATAAAATATGCAAGAATATACAGAAAAAGCTCTTTACGTTTTACAATTTTGAATACAATCAAGGACCATGAAACCAGAAACCACGAATCTGGAATTGGGTTTGATTACCAGGGAAGGTTTGGTTATTGGTGAAACGAAACAGCTGGAGACAAACATTTTTTACCAGTTTAAGAGAGCATGAATGGGCCAATTTAATGATGTTAAATAGTGAATTAATTTTATAATAAATAATTATACAGATATATGTACTATTTTTGTATCCATGAATGTTTATAAATATAAAAAAAAGGCCATACAAAATGTATGAAATAGGGAAATATACAAGAAGCAATATGACAATGCAATCAGTGGCCACAGGAAAAAATTTTTATTAAGGAAAAAATATTCGTTAATATAATCAATACTTAAAATTCTTTAAATACTTAAAATGAATACTTAAAAACATTATGAAAGGCATTTTTTTCATGAAATTAAAATTTGAAAAAAAAACTGACTAAAATTAATGTTAAGAAATTTTTGAAGTGGTTTCTAAAATAGCTGTAACCCTGAAAAAGTTCCTATTTGTAGAGAATTAATTTAATACTGTGGATGATGAGTTAACGAACTTAATCCATTCCAAGAATATGTTCACAACCCCAATTGTTCGTTAACCGATGTTTAAATTAAACATCTTGCAGAAAGCCTCTGAGGTGAACTGAACCTTCGCATTTGGGATTTATATATGGAATGATCTGCCCTTTAATATTTGCTCTATGGTTTCACAATGTGTTTTTCCTTATTGCAGGTCTGCATGTCGTCATTTGAAGAGAAGCTTGAAACAACATTATGCTAGCATTCAGTAACTTGGTAGCTTTTGCCGATAGAGTTTGTGTCTAGATATTATTTTAACTCCCTGTTTAAACGAAGAATTTTATAGTTTGAGTAGTACTGTTCGTTTTAATAGTTTTTAGATGCTTTTACTCCATTTTCGGAGTGCTATACACTATAATAATAATAATAATAATAGTAATAGTAATAATAATAATAATAATAATAATAATAATAATAATAATGATGAAAATAATAATAATTTGGAGGTTAACTCAAAATGACGTAGTTGTTGAAAAACAGATCGTGAAAAAACACAGCATCTTTCAATTTCAAGTAAGTATTGTAATAACACTTAAATCGACTTTGAATCATAAAGTCCTTAAAATTTGTCAGTCCATCTGATGTAGCAATGACGTGCTTCTCAATCACAACATCCTATTTACCAATTTTAAAGGAATTGTTAACATCTGTAACATTCTTGAACAGAGCTGGAAAATGGACTTCCATTAAGCCGACTTTCTATGAAATTTAATTAATTCGTTATAGGACTTGTTTGCAATCGAAACTGTTCGTTAACCAATTACCCATTTATAATATATATTTGAGAATTTTTATATAAAATTTACTGACAAAAGACTTTACCTTAATCGATTTTGTTACCTTTTATATTATATAACTTCAACCGCTTAAATAGGATCTATCTTTAGAATATACAGTATATTCATTTCAATTAAAGAGACGGCATAATGGTTAGGGTGCTTGCCCGCAGAACCAAACTGTGAAAGTTCGAGACTCTCTGGCCTGGCTTTATTATTATTATTATTATTATTTTATTTTTTTTTGAAGTGAATAAATTAAAATTTTCTTAATAATAAAACTTTAGGGAAAATCGATATTTTTATTTCTATTGATGAATATACAGGGTGTGTCCATAAAGTAATGAGACTGCCAGCAGTGCTCTCATTGGCGGCGGGATTTGTGGTGTAAGCTAAGCGCTTCCGAGTTCTGGCGCAGTTCGTGGCACAAAACTTGTTTTTGAGTTTTTGTCACGGCAGAAAACGTCAAAAATGGAGCGTTCACTGGAGCAGAATAAAATTTTGCTTTCACCTGGGCAAAACCACTTCCGAGATGCTTTCCTTGGTTAAGGAGGCTTACAAAGACGACGCCCTGTCAAGGGTTCAGGTTTTCCAGTGGTTCAGTGAGTTCAAGAACAGACGCAAGACCACTGAAGACATAGAGCGATATGGACCCCCTTTAACAAGTGGTTTGGATGAAAATGTGACCTAAATATACATATTAAAAAAAAATTAAAAAAAAATCTCCTGGACTCCGACCATCGTTTCAGTGTTAGATTAATTGCTGAAGACCTCAACATGTGCAAGACAACGGTTCACAAAATTATTTCTGAAAATTTGAACATGCGGAAGGTTTGTGCAAAATTGGTGGTTGTGGTTCAAGTGTTGAGTGATGAACAAAAACAATGACGAGTCTATGTTTCCCGTGAGAGATTGAAGCAGTTAAAAAGTGAACCGGACTTTTTAGATGGCGTAATAACAGGCAAGGAATCATGGGTGTTCTAATATGACCCTGAAACCATGGGTCAAACTGCGGGGTGGCACACCTCGAACTCCCCGCACCCCAAGAAAGCAAGAATATTCATGGTCGTTTTTTTTTTGACAAAGAATGGGGTGGTCCACAAAGAATTTGTACCTCCGGGATGAACCGTCAATGCTGTTTTCTACAAAGAAGTTCTTGCACGCCTGCACAGAGCTGTCAAATGGAAACGACCGGAAATTGCCGATCGCTGGAAGCTCCACAATGGCAACGCTCCGGCCCACACAGCCGTCATTATGACTGCCAACCTGGCCCGAACAGGGCTTGCAACTTTGCCGCAGCTACCATACAACCCCGATGTGAGCCTGGCACACTTTTTCCTGTTCTCAAAGTACAAGAGAAGCCTGAAAGGTCACCGTTTCGAAGCATCCAAAGGGCTGTCACAGAGTTCACAGCAGCTGACTTCCAGGGAGTCTTTGCAGCATGGGAATCGCGTTAGCAGAGGTGTATCAATGCCCAAGGGGACTATTTTGAAGACTTTTAACAATATGTACCGATCGGACCAATAAATTCTTTTTACTATACCCAGTCTCATTACTTACGGACACACCCTGCATATTCTCATTTGTTGTTTCTCACTGATGAAGGAGACAAAGCTCCAAAATGTACACAGGAGTTTTCATTTGATAAAATTCATTTATGTGGAACAGTGGTTTCTTTCCTTCCTTTCTTGTTATCTGTATTTTACCAGTTTTGGCTGTTTATATACAGAGGTTGATTCAAAAGTAGTGGCTGACTCGGGAGGGGGGGGGGGGGTTAAAGTTTGACAAATTCTGGGCAAAGACCATTTACCAGAAGGGTATATCACAGTTTATTAAGAGAAAAGAGTAGGAAGAAACGTCAGTACGAATTTGAATCCCACAGACATTGTGCCAGTGTAAAAATATGGCAGAAATATTGGTGATACGTGGGCTCCTTCGTCACTATTGGAAAAAGGGAACCAGTGCGCGAGCAACAGCCGCTGAAATTTGCAGAATGGAAGGTCAGGGTGTGACCAGTGACTGTACAGCACGACGGTGGTTCTCCCGCTTTTCGTCTGGAGACATGGGCCTGGAAGATGCGCCAAGGAGCGGAAGACCCAAAGAAGTGGATGATGCATCCCTACGGCAACAAGTGGAAGCCAACCCAGGCAGCACCACTCGTGGACTAGCGGCGGACATTGGGACATCATAATCGAGTGTGGTTCGACATCTGCATACCATGGGAAAGGTCAACAGGAGCTGCCGAGTTGTGCCCCATGAGTTGTGCCGAGTTGTGCCCACGCAAGCACAACAATGGGTGAAGGTGTGTCGTCAACTGCTGGAAAAATCAAGGTTTTGCCACATTCAGCATACAGCCCCAACCTGGCACCTTCCGACTACCATCTCTTCCGGTTCATGGCGCACTTCCTGCGTGGACGGCGCTTCGCCAATGGCAGCGAGGTTGAAGATGCAGTGTGTGACTTTTTCACCCAGAAACTGGAGGAGTGGTTTTGCGAGGGCATCCGCCAACTGGCTGATCGTTAGATGAAGACCATCGAGCATGATGGACTCTACTTTGAAGATTAGCAATGACTGGTTCCCCTGTCTGGCACCCATATAAAAGTTTGCACAGTGATCAGCCATTACTTTTGACTCAACTTCTCTATTTTATCAGTAAAATACAAATTTTTTTTTTTTCCACTCACAAATTTATATAAAAATTCTAAAATATACACTCACTTACCAAAAGTCATGGCACACCCCTCCAATCAGGTTCCCTGTATGTAATGAGACAGATCCTGCTGCTTCTATTCTCGAAGCGCAGGTGCACAGGACTCCTTGATTTCACACAATCATTGTAAGCAAAACTAGCTGCAGAAATGGCAGCATGCTGAGACCTATCCGCATTTGAACGGCGGATAATTGTTGGTGCCAGACGGACGGATGGCTCAATATCAGATGTAGCCAGCACCCTGCCATTTTCCCGCTCCAAGGGTCTCTTGAGAGTACACCAAACCATGTCAGACAGTGGACGGGCCGCCCACGCATCACTGACACCAGAGATGTTCGCCGGGATACCCGGCTTGCAACTGCTGACAGAAGGGCGACAGCGGGCCAAATCACCATGCGGTACAACCAGTGATGTCTCACAACTGTGTCCATGACGACAATTCAGCGAACCTTGGCAGCTGCAGGCTTTGGGAGAAACAGGCCACGACGGGTGCCACTCTTGACAGCTGCACATCATCGGCAACGCCTAGCCTGGGCCAACCAACATCAACAATGGACCACTGAGGACTGGCGAAGGCTTGACTGGTCCGATGAGTCATGGTTTCAGCTGTATCAGGCTGATGGTCGTGTCCGTGTCTGTTTGTCAGGTGGGGACCACTCAGGTAGGTGGAGGCCCTATATAGGTCTAAGGTGTTTTCTCGTGGCATGCAATGGCTCCATTGGTGCATCTGACATCCACTCTGCATGCTACTTTCTATGTCGATCTGCATGGGGACCGCCTGCACCCCTTCGTGAACTGTTTTTACCCTGCCGGCAACGGCATCTTCCAGCAAGATAATGTGGCCCTTGTGACACCGCACTGGCTGGAGGAACATGCTACCGACTGCATGACTTGGCCTCTACGTTCCCCAGATTGCAATCCCATTGAACATTTGTGGGACGTCACCGAACGATCTGTCAGGTCATCACCAGCACAGCTGATAAATGCAGCATTGTTTTGAAATGGAGTGGAGGCGAAATGGCTTGCAGTGCCTGTGGATGTGTTTCGGGGACTGGTAGACTCTCTTTCATGACGAATCGTCACCATTATCCGAGCCAGAGGGGGGCCCAATATGTTATCAGGTGAGTGAGTGTATTACAAATGCATCAAGAGATGTATTAAAACGCATCTTTTTATTTTTTTATAACGTAGGATGGGGAAGAGGGCTATAAAATGTCTCAAAAATATTTTATTTTGTGTCAGAATCATTGTGCAAAAGCTTTAAAGTCATTTGGCTTGGGAACAATTTTAACATACTTTTCCCGCTCGAGCTTTTAAAATATACATAGCAATCTAGAACTGACAGATTTTAAAAAAGAATTAAAGGAAGCTTCTGCCTCTATAATACTTAGGGTTTCATTAATATGGTATAATTATCACAGCCAAAGATGGAAGCATTAATACCCAGAGCAATACACATTCAAGCACAAGTTTATTGGTTATCAATGCAAGTGCAAGATTGTCAATTTGAGAAGGGATAATTTTATTCTCTATTAAATCCATCCATTAAGATAAATCTTTAACATTGATGTATGTTTAATCACCTGCATATTCTTCTCGGCAATTGCAAACAACTGATCGGAGACGTGAATCTAAATAACAGGTGTCAGCAAAGCTATGGCCTGTATCAACAGATCCTGGACAAGGACAAGGACGACAAGGAATGTTGATACCTTTTCTTGGATCACCATAATAACCATTTTCACATCTAAAAAACACACAAACAACAAAAACAAAAAACATAGATAAACAAATACAACAACAATAAAAAGCAATAAGTTAAAAAATACAACAAAAATAATATGCCTAAAAAATTATTGAAATATCATAATGAAAGGTCTTTGTGAAAATGTTAATACCTGTTCAGAATACACAGAAAAACTTAAAGTTAAAAACAATTATTTACTAGATATTATAAAATGTAAATATTAGGGGTCATTCAAGTATTACGTCACGTTGCTAGGGGGAGGGGGAGGGAGGGGGTTGCCATTCTGTGACGATTTGTGATGAGGGGGAGGGAGGGGGATCAAATACTGTGTCACGTCAAGGTCACCTTAAGGTAGTCCAGAGTGTAAGAATGGAGAGTCCATATGTTTATGTTTATCTCAAGTCCCAGTAAAAGCCCCTTGGGGGGGGGCATTTTTAATGTCCTCGTTTAGCACTAAATAAATCGTGACCTTTCTTTTAATTAATGATGAAAAATAGGAAAGAAAATTCCGCAGCCCGGATTCGAACCAGGAACCTTTGGCTCGGACCGCCAACGCGCTAACCAATTGCGCCACTGCGGCCATGAAAGCATTTCGCTATTTGCATGACCTTAGGGCTTGGTTAGAGTAGTTACCTAATTCGCCGGTTCCTGGTTCAAATCCGGGCTGCGGAATTTTCTTTCCTATTTTTCATCATTAATTCAAACAGCTGAGGTAGGCGTACCATTAAAACCCTCACAGTCCAACTAATGATTTATTCTTTCTTTTAAGGTCACAGATAAGATCATTTCCCTCTTCTTTTATAAACCCCTTTCTCTGTCACATCAGTTCATTACTTTCCTACGCTGTGGTTGTATGAGCGAGAAAAAAAAACAATGGATAAAAACAAAAGGTCCAAAATTTATATTCAAAATATAAAGAAGCATTCCCTAACAAGAAAGCATCAGAATTACAGAAAATTGCGATTGAATTCTGGAATTCAAGTAAACTTGAAGCAGACTTTGAAACCAAATTGAATGCGAAATTGACAGAGTTATCGAATATCACACGAAAAAAGAAATCAACACTGGCAATGTTTTGGGCAAACGTAAGTACCGGTATTTGTAATTTTTATCATTGATAATTTAAGCATTTTTCAGATGTAAAAAATCCGAGAGTTAAAATATTTACCCAGAAAAATTTATTTTATTTAAAGAAATCATTAAACGGTTTCAAATTTAACGGATTATTCGAATTTTCTTTTTAAATAAGTTATTCCATTATCAATAATTATATTAAACACACACTACATAGAGATTAATATAAAGATCCGTTTAAATTGAATAGTTCCATGTTGCAGCATAAATTAATAATAGTGATAACTGGGTTTAATTGCAACAACATGGTTTTATTACTTTCTTTTTATTACCTTAATATCATTTTATTATTGACTTCCCATCTCATTGCACCCCCCCCCCTCTCCACAACTCGCACTGATAGACTACTTTTGTATGTAAAATGTCTTTTCCGTTTTGTTTCCGTCTGCTTACTTGATTCTTATTAATCTACTATATACTTACACCCTCCACACACATTATTAGTATCTGGATATTATTATTATTAATATTATTATTAATATTATTATCACCAGGTGGCGTCAGCTGTAGCGGCTCGTTCGTTTGCACTCCGTCTAAAATGGTCAAAAACACAGGAAAACAAGGCACTATCGGCTTTTGCCCATCATGTTCTTCTCCAATACACGGAAAGCAACCTTATCTTTCGTGTACAGGTAACTGTAAACTCTTGTACCATGCAAAATGCGTAAATGTTCAAAAGCATGAGCTCCAGAGAGTCAAAGCAACATGGCGTTGTTCATGTAGCGACAGCGAACCAGTCAACTCGGAAACCAGTGCTAATGCTGCTGATGAGCTCGAAGATAGTTTTAGATCTTCTCCCTCCCGCGTGGAAGGGAATAATGAAATAAGTCTGGTTTTAAAATCAATGACAGAGCTTATTTCAGCCGTAAAGGAATTTACTAGCATGGCTTCCCGGCTGCAGGAAGACAATCGAGAGATACATAAGAAGCTAGACAACGTGCTTTCGCTGTTTACCTCAGGGAGGATTAGCCGCGCTGTAAACTCGACGGATGATATTAACGAGGTATTTAATAAAAAAGCTATAATTGATCACACTCAATTTTTGGATAAAATACAGAAAGATTCTTTCAGGCAGAACGATCATGATGATGTTCGCTTTTCACAGTCTCCTAAAAAAAAATCAGTAAGCAAGCCCATTTTAATCGGCTCTAATGATACTTATGACGGACCAATTAACTCTATTAGTGCTCGTCCAAAGGAGAAAAGATTGTTCATTTCACGCCTGCAACCGAATCTCACATGCGAGCAATTGACCGGCTTCGTTACTTCCGTATTTCCAAGGATAACTTTAGGCAAATGTCATAAGATCAAAACTAAATTCCAAAGCTATTCATCGTTTGTAGTATACGTAAAAACACAAGATTTCAACACGTTATTTGACTCAGTAATTTGGCCAGCAGGCGCACTGCTTTCCCCATTCGTAGGTAAACTCCACGACAATCAGATAGATACGTCTAGCCCGGAGGAGGGCTCTCCAACCAACAATATTTAACAACATTTACTATCAGAACGTTCGCGGTCTCCGCACTAAAGTCTCTCAGGTATTTAATTATGTTCATGAATACAACAAGAACATTTATTGTTTGACCGAAACTTGGCTGAACGATACGTTATCTGACTTTATGTTATTTGGCGATGAATTTAATGTATTTAGACAAGACCGTGTAGATAACAGGCTTGGTGGCGGTGTTCTAATCGCTACCCCTAGGTCAATCAAAGCTACCAAAAGCCCGTTTTTTACTACTATTAGAGACATCGATGCTGTCGGAGTAGTCGTTACTAAACAGAATAAAATGGGTAAGCGTAATAATTTAATTATTTTAAATATTTATATTCCTCCATCACTTACTAGTCATGACTTTGAAGTCTTCATTGATGAACTCGCCGACTTTATCGCACAGCAACCCATCGAATGTATTGTAATTGGAGATTTTAATTTCTCTGACTTCAAAGACTATTCAGAAAATGCTTTTTACCCCAAACACAGAAAACTTGTTACTAATTGCTGGGCAAATGAATTAAATTTCTCGAATTTCAACCAAGTCAAAAATAAAAGCGGCGATAACCTTGACAAGGTTTATGCCAATTTTGACTTAATCGTTCGCCTCGAAGTTACTACCCTTGTGAAGGCTGATGACTTTCATCCCCCTCTGTTTATTCAGCATAGAAGGCTTCTCATTGAGAATCGCAAATCATCTGAATCGGAATTTAACTTCTGCCGTGGCAATTACCAAGGCTTATATCAATTCGTGAACAACGTCGACTGGCATGAAGTTTTGCGTTTATCTAATGTAAATGATATTTGGGTTTGCATAGTTTCTGTCGTCAAGGATGCAATTATGAAATTTATACCCTCTCGAAATATTAAGAATACTCGCAAGAAATATAAGAAGTCTGGCAGTTTCTCGTTTCCCAGCTGGGTATCAGAAGCGACCCGGAAGGACTGGAAGCTCAAACAAGATCTTCACAAAAATTTTAAATCTTCCAAACTGCCTGAAGACTACTTTAAATTTAATGTAACCAGAGAGAATTTTAAAGATAATTGGAAGTTAAATCGCGATGCCTATTTTCATCATATTGAGACGAGCTTAAAAGCCAGTCCTAATTTATTCTGGGATATTTCCAAACAGCTTTTAAATTCGAAGAAAATTAACAAGGACTACCTCGATGTGGACAAACAAGCTGAAATTGCATCTGCTTTTGCCTCTAATAT
Source organism: Rhysida immarginata (assembly GCA_023313115.1). Lineage (NCBI taxonomy): Eukaryota > Metazoa > Arthropoda > Chilopoda > Scolopendromorpha > Scolopendridae > Rhysida > Rhysida immarginata. The sequence goes on along the minus strand of JAHWFO010062738.1, from coordinate 1,506,895 downwards.
GAATAACGATACAAAGATCGCTCGGTGACGAAATGCTTCTGAAGGATTGTTGGAAAAATATTAATAGTAGCTTTACTCTACAACAAATCTCTACTCAACCATTGATCGAACGCGCGAAGAGTATTTCAGCGTCGAAAGCTTGCATTATACCTGGCATCCCTGACTATATTTTTAAAGGATGTATTACTGCTTTAGCTATTCCTATGCTCCATCTGTTCAACACATCTATTAAGCTTGGTCGATATCCAGATATGTGGAAGCAGGTTATCATCCAGCCAATACCAAAGAAGACAGATGAAAAGGGGCTTACAGCTTATCGTCCAATAACCGTGATTTCTTTTCCGGCAAAACTATTAGAAACTCTTATATTTGACCAGCTTACTAATTCATCGACCCTTATCTATCTGACTCGCAACATGGTTTTCGCCCTGCGCGTTCAACTCAATCTAATTTGGCATCTTTTCTTCACTATATTACTTTGCAAGTCGACAAAAGGCAACAGGTCGATACCCTGTTCTTAGATTTTTCCAAGGCTTTCGACAGAGTTAATATCAATTTACTACTTTGTAAACTGCACATTATTGGTTTCGAGAATAACGTCTTACAGTGGTTTTCTTCTATGCTGATTGGTAGAAGTTTTAAAATCTGCTCTCAGGATGTTAAGTTACCGGCTTTTCCGATTAAAAGCGGTGTACCTCAGGGCTCTCCAATGGGTCCCTTGTTATTTAACATTTTCATAACGGACCTTTCTCACTTGCTGGAGCAATTACCTATACGCATTCTCGTCTATGCTGACGATATTAAGTTATTTTATTCAATAACGAATTGGAACAGCTGCGAGGCCCTGCAAAATGGCCTGGATTTGGTTTATCAGTGGTCTGTAAGCAACGGGCTTGAACTCAACGCGGAAAAATCCTACATGACCTCTTTTAACAGAAAAACCGCGCCTTTCTTTTTTGATTATTATATTGAAAGCAAGCTTCTCGCTCGGAAGAACCAAATCAGAGATTTAGGAGTTGTCTTCGCTGACAACTGCTCATTTATACACCATATTGACCAAATCAGCTTGGATATCTCACGTCGTCTAGGATTAATTAAGAGGTTGTCATCCTTTTTCTCTGATATTAATACCTTTCTACAGCTTTACAAAGCTTTTGTTGTCCCAAAAATTCTTTACTGTCTGGATTTGGTACGGGAGTAATATGCAACCTATCACTTTTCTCCAGTGCAAATTATTTAGTTTTAATGCTTTCCTTTGCGATCATGTCAGACATCACAATTCCATTCATTATAAACATAAAATGAATGTTTACGTTTAGGATCTTATATGTAGACACTTCTTTAATATCCTACTTAATATTTATCATGGCAGATTAATTGTCTCCTCGCTCACCAATGATTTTAACTTGCATAGTCTAAGAAAAGCCAGAGGAGGTTTCAAGATCAAATCTATTTTAAAGTGGAGGTCCAACTTATCCCAAATTAACCCTATTGTTAAATTAGTCAATAACTACTTGGAGCATTTTAATAACATAAATTTATCTGACGCCAAAGATATGCATCTATCATTGTTCTCTTAATTTTATTTTTCTTTTTCCCATCTCTGTTCGCTTCTTTCCCAGCGCCACTTCCTTAGGACATTACCTTTTTAATCTTTTTTTTTTTTTTTTTAATTATTTTCTCTGTAGTATAAATCTATTTCGTGACTCAGCTTTCGCGTCGTTTTTTTTGTTTTTGTTTTTCTTCCTTTCCTCTTAATTGACTTGGCTTCTTTCTCTATAATTTTTCTTTTATCTCCCCATTTTAAATGTATTTTTCATTAACCCCGTTTTGGGCTTCGGCCTGTTGGGGGACAACATGGGGCTCTGCCCACCGGTTTATCTGGTGGGTTATTCCTTGTTGTTGTTACAATTATTATTATTAGTATTATTATTATTATTATTATTAATTAATGTTATTAATAAAATTGTTAGAGACAACACAATAAAGGGAGAACAGAGTTTCCAACTAGTTTCGCCATTTATTCCCGGCTTTATCCAGGATAACACACTAGAGCCTACAGGCCCTTATATACAGAAATATGGTACAAAGTGATCCACGTGATTGGATAAAGAAATGACTAATAGTATACAAAATTTGGGGTTGAAAACAGAGAATACAAAGAAATAACGAATAGTATAAAAATAATTTCAAAACATTCGGAAAAGATGCGGACGGCTATAGAAAGAACCAATAGTCATGGTAACAGTGAGCCTCTAGCGTGTTATCCTTGATAAAGCCGGGAATAAATGGCGAAACTAGTGGGAAACTCTGTTCTTCCTTTATTGTGTTGTAAGGTCTCTACCAACTTTATTGATACCAGCACTAAGGACTCTTCACTCAACGATTAATGTTATTAGTATCTTGTTATTATTGTTAATATTTTTAATATTATTAATGACGACAGTGAAATATGACACCCAATATATTCCTAAAATTTGGAACGCCTACTCACCAAGAGACATAGACTATTTATTAACCATATATATAGTCTGTAAGCATTTATTAGAGATATGTATAATTATAGACCCCCAAGAAAATTTTTATAATAATAATTTTTATTATTTTTATTTTTTTGTCAATTATTTATTATTATTATTATTATTATTATTATTATTATTATTATTATTATT
>JAHWFO010062738.1:1460423-1503762 GCA_023313115.1 Rhysida immarginata | reverse complement strand
GCATATGAGATTCAATAATTACGGAAAATTAATCTTTTTTTTATGTTCACCTCATGGAAATACAGAGACTTAAAATCAAACTAGATATCTCACGTCAAAATTTGACGGTAAACAACCCATCTCCATCTTTTTAATTAAAAATCTATTTCCCTGTATTGTTGATTATTGTTATCGTCGTTAATTGTTTATGTACCGTAATTTCATATAGATAGTCCGCCTCCCAGATAATCCGCAGGATAAAAAAAACCACCTTTCCTGTAAAAAATTTCTCAGAAAGTCCGTTTCTCAGAAAATCTGTGGAATATCTGAGAGTTCAAGCCAGTGTAAAAAGTGGCTCATTTCAAACCTTTCTCAAAGTAGTAATTTTAAATAGTAATTTAGCTAGTAATTTTATTATTTACATAGCCATCTTCATTACTTTTATATATTTAATGAAATTTTTATAAATTTATTATTTAAATGTGTAAATAATTACAGTAATCTCATTTTAATGAACGAGCGCAACTACTTATTTCTTCAGCAGCGACCATGGTTCTATCAATGTACTCACTGCTGGGTGCTGCCCAATAGCGATAGAGAGCATTCTATGACATCCTAACATCTTCAACTAATCGTGAATCGCCAAGTACAGTGAATTCCAGCCAAGCGAATCGCCGACATTAACTTTTTAACACGGTTTTTTCTTAATAATTTATGAATGAAAAGTTATGTCACTGGTTAATTATTGTTCCGAGGGGTTAGAATATTAATTTCAATGTTAGGAAAAGATTGAACAAAGACTCATTAATTTAAAACCATCAATTCAAAGGCCATCGTGTGTTTATCTACAGAAATAAGCATCAATAAAATTTATTAAGTTGTGATGAGATTTTACTTATTGTAAAATTTGCTTGCTTTCATTAGGATAATGCCCCGATGTGTCGGCAATTTTACAATTTTACTTTAGCGTCTGTTTAGCGATTTCGCTTCATTGATATTACGCTAAAGTAAACAGCTCCACGGGAATGCATCTCCCGTGACAAGTACAAGCTTCTGAATGAAAGTGCTCCTTTTTTTTTTCTCTCAACGCTCTGACAGGGATCATCCATCCCTGGTGAAACTAATATTGTATCTTTCATAACAGTAACTGACAATCACTTTAATTTTCGATCTTAATTATTATGAGGTTGAAAAAAAACAACAACAGGAAAATGCTAGCCGTAGCCACTGATAAGAACAAGGCCAGGGAAGAGGGAGAACCCTGGCTATAGCCACTGGATATGTAAAGGTTTCTATGCCCTGACGAAGCCTTCAATCTTCAATCTTGAAGGCCTAATAAGAAGACCAGTCATCTGTGGCTACGGCTAAGTTTTTATTGCACAAGTTTTATTGATCGTTAATAATAAAATCACATTCGACAGTGATCGATCGTTAACAAACGTTCATACTGATTTCCAAGCAAAAAGATCGGGAATCACGTGACTGATGTAGTTCAGAACAAATGTGTACGAAAGCTCAATCTGTGATTTAACTGTTTATCTTTTTCGTACACCTGTATATATCACAAGTACAGTACAATCTCTACTCAGTGTTTATTTGCCTGCAGTTGCAAATTTCCAATTTTTTATCAAAGTGTAAACGAAGGGAAAATCTCTAAGCCACACGATTGCCTTTTGTCTCCGAAGCTTTCCAACCCTAACATTTTCTGAAATAACTCATCCGAATTCAATTTATTTATAAATATTTGGATAGAGTTATAATAAATTAGTTTAAACTAACTAATTAACTTCTTATTACCTGATGAAGAGTATATAATTGGTTTAAACTAAATAATCAGTAGAATTTTCCAATTGCGGAATTGGGAAAAGGTGAAACGAAAAAACGTGAAAACGGCGATTTCGGCTGCTTGTAAGTCAATGTTACTCAAGCGTAGTGAAATCGAAATGAGTATTGTTATTTACTCATTTTTTTTTTCAAAATAAACATCGATTTTTGACTTAAATCTTATTCTAAAGCTTTAATAGACTGTATAGGATGTAAACTCATAGATGCCAATTTATTAATAAGCATTTGAAAATCGGAAAATGTCCTTTAAACATCCGCAAGTGTGAAATTTCGTACGCTCTGTCTACATAACGGCAACTCGATATATAAAATGGATTTGTCCCAACATTGCCATTATATAGATGGAGCACTGTACTTCATAAATTACTATCAGAAATAAATGGGCAAATTTGTGAAATATATTATTTTGTAAACTTCTCATCTATTTCTGTTACTCACGGCCGCCGCCATCTTGCGGACGTCACTTTATAGGTTTACCATTTATTGCAATTTGGAAAAATTTGTTCCCAGATAATCCGCCCCTCGGATAATCCGCAGAGCCATTTATCAGATGAAAAATATAGATAGTCCGCGGACTATCCGCGTGAAATTGTTGTTAATTTGATCATTAATGCTAGCGAAGTTGTTGATTGTGATGTCATTGTAGAGAAGATTGTTTGATTTGCCAGCATAAGCAATTTTGAATTGTAAATTACCACTAATTAATAGTAATTATGGACACAAAAAAATAACTTTGACAAGTCTATAGATCAAGATCTTTCATTTAAGACCAAAATAAAGTTTAGAGATGCAGCAGTTTTCTCCAACGAACTGTCGAAAGAATCACCCTTGGAGATTAAATATATAGATTGCATCTTCCTAGTAGCATCTCCATTACAGTAACAGTCAATAATGCTCATTATTCAAGATATTTAAAGGTCAATTAGAAAACTTTGAAATATTCCAAGTGAATAATTAAAAGTGGAAATAAAGGCCAATTTTATGGTTATATAACCTTAGAAGTTGACCTTTAATTTTAGTCATTTTTTTAAAGTATTTATTTGTTTACTTGTTAAGGTGTTAGAATACAGTGGCACCCAATCAAGACCTGTATGGTCAGAGACCGACAAGTTGGGTCTTGGTGGACGCAATAAGTTCAGAATATACATGGAATAAATACAATATACACTACATGATCAAAGGAGTTGGGACACCCCTGTGAACATCTGGAAATGGATCATTTCATGAAAAAAACTCACTTAAAGTTAACAGCAAAATTTAAATAATATTTTAATGGAATGATCCATTTCAAGCACAGTTGAATTGTAGAATAAATGACATATCAATATGCCACAACAGAAGGATCTCTTGGAGTTCGTATGAGGACAGATTATTGGATGTCATCTTTCTGGGAAAAGCATCAGAGAAACGTCACACATCCTCCAGCAATCAAAATCTTGATCTCAACCCCATCGAACATCTTTGGGACGAATTGGAACGGCGTGTGATATCCAGGATAGTTCGCCCCACATCTGTGGGGAACTGACCACGACACTCCTCGAGGAATAGAAGTAAACACATATCGTAAACTTGTGGACAGTACGCCATGTAGGGTGGAGGCAGTGATAGCACCTCGGGGTGGTCCTACACACTACTGATTGAAGCTTTTTGCGGTTTGATCATGTAGTGTACAGGGTGTTCATAAAATGAGGGATAATAAGTACCTAGCCTGATTCTTCACATCAAAGTAAATAAAAAGTTCCTCATGCAAAATGTCAAAAACCCAGTTTTTAAGGGTCTAAACACCATACGAAGTTTCCTAAAAGCTGGCAGAAAATGTCATTTAATCTCAACAATTGCCACAGTTTTTTCGTGCAGTTCATTATGTGAAGTGGTGGTGCAGAAAATTCAAAAATGACGTAACGATGTCATACTAAATTTTGAGTTTTAGACAATTTGAATGAGGAACTTTTTATTTACTTTGATGTAAAGAATCATGCTAGGTACTTATTATCCCTCATTTTATGAGCACCCTGTATAGTGGTTAGTAAATAACTTGTTAGTCAAAAAATTGTAAAAATTCAGGGCTCAACCAGATAAAAAATTAACCAACCGGGACAGTGATAATTATTAAATTAGCAGAGTCCTTCACAAAAATTCATGAGAGATCGTTCAAAATTACAAACAGGACATAGGACAATAATTGTTATCATAAACAAAATAATATGTTTATGTAAGATTATTAAATTAATATATGAAAAAAACAAATATCTCATACATAAACTAAACTACGAGGTTTGTCCGTAAAGTAAGTACCGTTTCATCCTACTGCCACCGCAGCGCTAGTGTTGCAGTTCCGAGCATGCACACTCGTCTCTGTTTCCTTATCTTTGCATTACAGCTGGATTGTGTTGTGTTTACATCTGTAAGTGATCGTTGAAAATGTTTAAGACAATTTTTGAGCCCGCGGACTGTGAAGTGTATTCTGTAAGATCGTTTTTGAACACAAAGAATGTTAAGCCACCTGAAATTAATCGTCAACTTGTAGAGATTTATGGGTTAGGCAGTTTAATGATGAACGAACCAATGTTCATGACGAGGCACGGAGTGGGCGGCCTTCTGTTGTCAATGATGAATGAAAAAGTGAATGAGAAAAATCGTGAAAACAGACTGTTCACAATAAGAATGTTTTGTAATGAGTTTTCGCAAATTTCATAAACTGTTTTGCATGAGATTGTCACAAATCACTTAAATTATCGCTGTCTTCACTGGTGGCATCTTTCTATGAAGAGGGCATAGAAAAGTTGGTTTCCTGCTACGACAAACATCTAAACAACGTTAGCAACTATTTAGAAAAATACCGTAAATCCTCTACTATAATGCGACCCCTTGTATAATGCGACTCCACTTTTTCGGCCCAAAAAAACAGCAAAAATGTTATCCTCTTGTATAATACGATCCCCATTTTTGACTCCTTGCGAGGACTAAAATAAGCAAAAATATACAGGAAAAAAATCTTTATTTTTAAATAATCTGGATCTTAAAAATGTAGAAATGTAAAAATGCATTTCAGTGAACTTTCTTTCTTTGTTCAAAATTGTATAAAGTTTAAATTCACCAAAATTCAATTCATTTTGGGACATTTGCCCCATTAAAACCATTGGAAGTTTATAACCTTACATTGATAGGGAAAGCTTTCCCATTCACACATCGACTTTATATCAATTTTCTTAATAAAAAAAACAAGTAATCTTTATTCAGTTTAATATTTTCACTGCATAAGCTTTCTTGTAGGCTTTGGTTCGAGGCAGTTGCAAGTAAAGTATAACGATCTTTGGAAGAAGTTAGTTCCATATTACGGTAGCTGTTGGCGACGAGAAATTCGAATAAAAAGTGAATTAATTTATTGTATGATGAACTGGAAGTGTCAATGCAATGTAATTAATGTATAATACATGATAAATTCGTGTGAATATCATCAGCACAGAAGGGAACTTCGTCGAGGCCGTTTGGATTTTTATAGACCTACATCTCTTACTCGCACATCGTCAAAAAAATAATAATAATAATAAAAACACCCCCCCCCCACAGAACAGAACATTTCTTAATGAAAAATCAAGTAAACTTTATTCAGTTTTAACATTTTTCATAACTTGACTGCAGAAGCTTTCTTGTAGGCTTTGGTTCGAAGCTGTTTGGAAGTAGGCCTATTTGAAATTTATAGCGATCTTTGGGAGAAGTTATTTTCGATGTTGGTGACAAGAACTTCAAATAAAAAGTGAAATAGTTTGTTGTATATTGAACTGCACACACTGTATATGCTGTATAAATCTGCATCACACTGTATATTCGTTGAGAATTTCTTCAGGACAGTAGTTCGAAGCAGTTTGGAAGCAGAGACCATCAATATTAATGGTCTCTATTTGGAAGTAGCGATCTTTGGGAGGAGTTATTTTTGTATTAGATGTTGGCGATGAGAAATTTGAATAAAAAGTCAATTAATTTATTGTATAATGAACTGAACACTGAATATGCAATGTAATTAATGTATAATACACGGTAAATTCGTGTGAATGTGATCAGCACAGAAAGCAACTTCGACAAAAGCAACTGCTTCCACTTCGTCGAGGCAGTTCGGAAGTTTATAGCCCTACATTGATAGGGAAAGCTTTCTCACTCACACATCGACAAAAAAAACACAACAGTACATCAATTTTCTTAATAAAAAAACAAGTAATCTTTATTTAGTTTAACATTTTTCATAACTTGACTGCATAAGCTTTCTTGTAGGCTTTGGTTCGAGGCAGTTTTGAAGTAGGCCTATTTGGAAGTAGCGATCTTTCGGAGGAGTTATTTTTGTATTAAATGTTGGCAACGGGAAATTCAAATGAAAAATGAACTGGACACTGTATATGCAATATAATTAATGTATATTATACGGTAATTTAATCAGGAAAAAATCCCCTCTGGACCAAACCTCCTCCGGCAGCAGTCGTCGTTGGAGGGCTGATATTTATCCTCTTGTATAATACGACCCAGCAAATTTAGATGCTTTTTTAGGCCAAAAAAATTCGCATTATAGTAGAGGATTTACGGTATGGGTTGGGGAGGAAGTTCATATAAAGCTGATTGAAATGGCGCACAGTTCTCGTCTTTCTGGTCACAAAGGTATAAACAAAACATGGGAAACTATTAACTCAGAGTATTACTGGCCCTTGACGTATAGGGATGTATCTGAATATATTAAGAATTGTATTACATGTCAAAGATGCAAATTGCACAAAGGTAAAGCACCATTTCAGGAGCGTCTCAAGGCAGCCTACCCTTTTCAGAAAGTTGCCGTTGATATCATTGGTCCTTTATCAAGGACAGAGCAAGGTAATAAATATATCGTAGTTTTTATGGAGGTCCTTACACGATATCCTGAGGCCAAGGCCATACCTGACCAATCGTTCAATACGATGGGCCCTATGTGAAAAAATAAAATGCAGATATGGTATCCCTAGGGAACTAATTAGTGATAGAGGGAACAACTTTATATCAGAGCTGATGCGTCTAGTTAATAAAGATGTTGGTATAAACCATCATTTTACAACTGCTTATCGTCCAACTTCCAACAGCCTTGTTGAAAGGCTAAATAAAAACATTGGAGAAACCTTAAGATTATTATGTAACAATGATAAATTCCACTGGGATAAGCTTCTTGAAGCAGTACTATTCTCTATACGCAGCAGCTCCAACAAAAATACTGGTGAAACGCCTGCCTTCCTTTTATATGGATTTGATCCAACTCTGCCCATTTCTTGGGATCCTGAGGACAATAAAATTGTTGAGGTGGGGGACTATCGATCTGATCTGGTAGAAAGACTTAATGAAGCTAGAAAAACTGCCCAAATCAAAAGTAATGAGAGAAGACAAAGGAACATTGATCGAACTAATTCTAACAGAGTGCTAAGAGAATTTAGGGTGGGAGATAAAGTTTGGTTACTTAAATTGGGAGGTGGTAAAAACAAATTGGGTTATCATTCGTTGGGGCCATTCAGAGTTATCAAACGAGTTTCTAAGGTCAATTACAGGATTGAAGGAGTTCTGAAAAATGATCAACAAGTTGTCCATATCGATCGACTCAAGCCATGCTTCAGCAACACCACTCATGGAAGGAGAACCATCCGAACCCGCAGGCAAAGAACGTCCACCTCTGAAGACGAGTCTGAAGATGATGAAATAGACCTGAGCCCAGACTACATATGCCAATCACACCCAAGACAACTTCAAGCCACTATACCGATGCCAGAGGAAGTTGAACTCCTATCCATATCATGGATGACCAAATGTCCAACAAGAAAGATGAAGCCAATTCTAAACAACATGTAGATGTCTCTCAGGATCTTGACAAAGATCAAGCAACTCCAGATGGTGAGCATCTTCGTCCACCAGAACAGGCAACATCCACTCAAGAAGAAGAGCTGCCTACCACAAGTGAGGGAGACCATGAAGCAGACGAACCAACCAGATGATATGACCTCTGACCTAGATGCAGGATTGATTATGGAAAACTTCATCGAGGGGAGGATCATTCCTAAAAGTGGGAGAAGTGTGACAGAATGTCAGTTAAAAAAAAAAAAAAAAAGGAAGCAATCTCCTCATCTTAAAAAGAAATAATGCGTCGAAATCAATAAGAAAAGAACAATACCTGTAGTGATTCCTGAACTAATTAGTGAAGATCTTAATTCACTTGATAAACTTTCAGTATAAAGTTATCAACAACAGTGTTCCCTCGATGTTTCTATTGAGCGGTCATCGTTAGGCCTATCGACCGCACATCTATGTTTTCAAATGAGACATTTTCGAATTTCCCGCTAGAGGGCCTGATGAAGAGTGGACCAAATAGAGATCGCTATCAATCATCAAACAAAGAGTTATCCAATCGTGTGTCGCACGTGAATCAATCTCTGAATCCTACCGGCATGCTTTTCGACCAGGTAAAAAACATAAATTAAAACAATCAAATTTTTGCTTTTATCCTTGCCTTGGTGATTCACAATCGAGCATGAATCACTGCTCCTCCGACTTCATGGATCAATAGCATGACCAACTTGGAATATTATCAGTGTCGTGTCGGCGGTTAACATTTAATTGTTATCGCGCACGATCCTCATGATTGTAGTGGTGTTTGTTTCTGTATTATCTGTCCATTGTTGTGTCCACCATTGTTGTTGTGTTGATGTTTTGAAAACGAACGTTCGTCAGCTATTCCCACACTCCCAGCCGTAATCGTTTTGATGACACGCCAGTCATCCATTCCATCGCAAGCGAATAAACGTCGGCGCCGGAGACTTTACCACCAGGTAACCCATAGTCCATAAGTCTAGTCCTGTACCATCCCATCGAATCCCCCACAGAAACGCAATAAAGTTTTGGTGTCAGAAGTGGGATTGGTCATTTAAATGCCATCAACGAACGCTCCGACGCCGCTGGAAGTGAACGCAGCTCCCATCGCCATCTTGAGTTGAAAGAAGAAAAAAAGAACGCCGTTCACAATTAAAGTGCCACAACCTAACATAAAGAGACATTATTAATAAGGACATACTTACCCTATCAGTGATAAATCCACGATGGCCGTACCACCCGAATTAATGCAGGAGCTATCGAAGATGATCGCCTCAGCCCTGCACGTCGCCACCGACACGGCCGTAGCCCAGATGGCAACGGCGTCCCCCGCTCCTGGCGCAGAGCGTGCTGCGGAACTAGCCTCGCCACGGCCTCCTCCATTTACCATGCCGCCGTTCCGAATGGACGAGGAGACGTCCGTCGGAGAATATTTCAAGAGATTTGAGTGGGCGCTGCAGCTCTCGAATATTCCCACTACCCAGTATGCCGCTTATGCACGAGTACACATGGGCACGGAATTGAACGGTGTACTGAAAATCCTGGCAAGCCCAAAAGAACCAGAGGCGATTCCCTACGAGGAACTTAAAGCAATATTGACTGGCCACTACGATCGTCCACGAAACAAATATGTAGAGAGCATCAAATTCCGGACTGTCAAAGTGCAGCACACTGCCAATATGGTGACTTTTTAGACCGGATGCTAATAGAGCAATTCCTTCATGGTCTTCGCTCCCCCGAGACACGTGACGAAATCATCGCCAAACAGCCAGATGATTTTGATAAGGCATATGCTATCGCCAAAAGTCTAGAAGCCACATGGGCCATCGGGAAGGCTGTAAGCCAACCAGCACCCGAGGCTACGAATAAACTTGGTTATGAAGCCCCAAGTACCAAACCTAACCATTGTGGGAGGAGTCGACAGAAGAAGCCTCTTCGAGCGAGTGCGAGCAACGAGCGCAATCGTTCCGCAACAAGTCGCCATTCCAGCAGCAACAGAACCAAGACTGTGCCAAAACAACCGCGTGGCAGGTGTGGTGGTCTGCATTGGGCAGACACCTGTCGTTTCAAAACCGCAACCTGCTACTCCTGCCAGATGACCAGACATATTGCCAGAGCCTGTCGTGCAAAGCCCAAGGGTACCTGTCGTACTCCACCCAATGAAACGCCAGTTCCAATAGACCGGGTCCAGTCACTGAACCAGATCTCATCTCCAAGACGGGCAACTTCCCACACAAATGTGATAGACGTTACAATTGAATGCAGATGGAGGTCGACACGGGGGCACCCTGTGGTATCGTTGGTGTCACCAGTTTACGTAAAATCAAACCACGAATACGCCTGCAGAAGACTGACCGTCAATTCCGAAGCTACACTGGTCACCAGGTGCGTTGCCTCGGAAAATTAAGAGTGCGAGTGACCATTGGCAGCACGACCCGTAATATGGATCTGTATGTGGTGGAAGGAAATTCTACGGGATTAATGGGTCGCGAATGGATCGCCAGTTTCGTCCACGAGATCCAATTCGACAAATTGTTCGCACCCATTCAAGCCATCCAAGAAAATCCAGACAAGGGACTTTTAACCAAGGAACAACAATACCAACTGGACTGTGTAGTGAGAGAATTTGACCACATCTTTCAAACCACAGCAGGGAAACTGAGGGGGCCACCAGCTTCAGTCCATCTAGTGCCAGATGCCACCCCTGTCTTTGCTAGAGCAAGGGATGTCCCACTTGCTCTACGAGATCAATATGCTGCCGCCATCGAGGAAAAAATCAAAGCTGGCTTTTACGAACGTGTCGATTTTTCCGAGTGGGCTTCGCCAACCCACGTAGTGGTTAAAAAAAACGGTGCGCTGCGAATCACTGGAAACTACAAGCCTACGGTCAACAGGCAGATGATCGTAGATGAGTACCCGATTCCTAAAATAGAGGATATATTTAACAAAATGAGAGGGGCTGGGTGGTTTGCTCATCTAGACATCACGGATGCATACACCCACTTACCAATCGACGCCAAATTCCGGGAGGTTCTGACTCTGAACACGCCGACCCATGGACTGGTGAGACCAACTAGAGCCGTCTATGGTGCCGCAAATATACCAGCGTTGTAGCAACGTCGGATGGGGGAGGTGTTCCGAGAAGCAGAAAATGTGGTCAATTTTTTTGACATCATTGTGTTTGCCCCGACATTTGACAAGCTAGTGGAAGCGTTACGCCAAACGCTACGTCGGTTGGACCACCACGGATTCCATCTTAACCGTAAAAAGTGTATCCTCGCAGCCACGTCACTGAACTGTTTGGGACATGTTATTAATAAGAATGGCCTCCATAAATCAAATGAACATATCCTTGCCATACAAAAAGCCCCCATACCATCGTCTTCCGAGGAGTTGCAGCTCTTCCTGGGGAAAGCGACCTACTACAGCGCCTTTATTCCAAATCTTTCCCACAAAGCAAAGCCACTCCGAGAAATGCTGGGCCACGATAAATTCGTGTGGACCGACAAAGCAGGAAAGGCCTATGAGGAGCTCAAGACCATCCTCACCTCGCCGCAGGTCCTCACCCAATATGACCCCTCTCTCCCAGTCATTCTCGCCACAGATGCAAGTAGCTTTGGATTAGGGGCTGTATTGAGTCACAGACTAGCCAACGGTAAAGAAAGACCCATAGCATATGCCAGCCGATCTCTTTCAGAAACGGAACGGCGCTATCCCCAGATAGACAAAGAAGCCCTTGCCATCGTATGGGCTGTTAAAAAATTTTTTAACTATCTGTACGCGAGAAAATTTGAGTTAGTCACAGACCACAAGCCACTAACTCAAATATTTCATCCACATAAATCTCTCCCAACCCTGTGCATTAGTCGCATGGCCAATTACGCAGAATATCTGAGTAATTTTAATTATTCCATTTCATACAAGCCAACAAAGGACCATTCAAACGCCGACTATTGCTCTCGCATTACGTCAATTAACAGGGTAGAAGAAGAAGAGGAAGATGGATTTGAGGGATTTGTGATCCATCAAATGAGCCAGTTACCCATTCGGCCAGAGGACATCGCCAAAGCCACAAGAAGCGATCCAAGACTGGGTCGAATTGTCCAGGAGCTAGCTCGAGGACGGGATCTAAGTCGCTCTGGTTTCAAAGCACCCGAAGACAGGTATACAACGAGCGCTGGTTGTCTACTCTACGAACATCGAGTAGTGATTCCACCACCACTACGGCAACCAGTCCTAGATGACCTCCACACCGGCCATCTAGGGATGGGCAAGATGAAAGGCCTTGCCCGCTCGTTCGTATACTGGCCCGGTATTGACGCTGACATCAAACGCACCGTCAGAACGTGCGCTCAATGTGCAACGACTTCCAGCGCACCTCCCCAGTTTCGAACCCACCATTGGGAGTATCCCAAGGGGCCATGGGAAAGAATCCATGTGGATTATGCCGGACCAGTGTCGGGGAAAATGCTTCTGATAGTAGTAAACGCGTACAGCAAGTGGGTGGAAGCGAAGGTAACTTCGTCGACGACCGCAACAGCCACCATCGACATTCTGGATGAGCTGTTCGCGAGACACGGAATACCAACCACCGTGGTCTCTGACAATGGCCCCCAGTTTGTCGCCGACGAATTTACGACGTACCTGAAAGTGCGAGGAGTACGATTCCACAAACGCACAGCGCCATACCACCCATCCACCAACGGGCAAGCTGAGCGCTATGTACAAACGATAAAATGTGCATTGAAAGCCATGGGTACGACGCCAGCCAGCTTGCAACGAAACCTTAATACGTTCCTGGAACGATATAGAAGAGCGCCACATGCCACCACGGAGGAGTCCCCCGCAAAATTGTTTTTGGGAAGAGAACTGTACACTCGCCTGGATATGTTATGGCCACAAGACGTAAACCAGCGAGTGCAACAGCGTCACCAAGCTACATTCTCAGCCAAGTTCAGATCACTTCGGGTTGGGCAACCAGTCTATGTGTCATCAGGGAATGTTTCCCAAAGAAAATGGCTTCCAGGTGTTGTCAGTCGCCGCTTAGGAGATCTCCACTACGAAGTGGCGGTTGACAACAATTATTCGAAACGCCACATCGATCAGTGTTATAATATTAAAAAAAAATTTGCACTAATTAGCCGCCGTTAATTTGTGAACTATGAATCGCCTTTTATTGTTGCAACATCTGAAGTGACGTCAAGGCCTTCAAAATATAATAATTTTCAACAATCGATTTGAATACGTGCGGCATAGAAGAACGCTCTTAAGTTTCTCCATTAAGCTGAACATAAAATATAGTCGTGTAATGACTTTAAGTTGAGTTTAATGAAAGATTCATCAATCAAAAGATTATGTTTCTGTATATAAAGAATTCCGCCAAGAATAAAAGGTTTGTAAACATAAATTAATTATATAAGTCCTAAATAGCTGCCACATTATTTAAACATTGCTAGCCGACGTAAGGTATGCGTGAGGATTGTAAACAAGCAGACAATTAACAAGGGACAGGAAATGAAATAATTTTATTTCAGAAGATGAAGAGATAAAAAAAAAAACCACTGTAAAGATCCAAGAATAATATTGGATTCAGTTATGGGCCTAGAAGTCGAACAAGGTTCGTGAGTTAAAACAAAGCGACTAGAGGGTGACGAGAGAAAAAAAAAAAAAGGATTAAGCCACTTTTATTAATAAAATGGCTAGCTTCAACTTAAGTACAGAGGGCATCCAGAAGTTGACACAATCCAATTATGCAGTATGGAAAAGAGAATGCAAGCTGTTACTGGAACATCATGACTGCTGGGAATTCATCGAAAACCCAGATTTAAAACCACGAGAAGAAGCTACTGAGAAAGAGAAAAAGGACTTTAAGAGAAGACAAATACAGTCTAAAACTCTTATACTTCTCTCTGTTGACGAAGACGTATATACAATTGTGGAAGATGTTAAATCTGGATATGAAGCATGGAAAATACTCCGGGAAAATTTCGAGCCAAAGACTCTTAGCCGTATTGCAGGACTACTTGACGAATTCCTCGAACTACGATTCAAGGATGGTGTTGAAACAATTGCCATCTATATCGCACGAGTTCGACAAAAAGTAAAAGAGCTCAAAGAGGCCGGTTATGACATGGACTCGTTGTTTACTGTATTCAGTGTAATCAGAAGACTTCCAGATCGATTTGATAACATTGTACAACATCTATATTCACTAGAGCAGAAGGACTTTACACTAGAAAAAATTGCTGCTTCGCTCATCAGTGAAGAAGGGAGACTTAATCAGAAAAAGAAAGATACTGAGGTAGTCATCTGCTATGTCTACAACAAAGAGTCAACCACATCAAAGTAGATATCACTCCTCACAGCCAAACAATAACTGTTATGCTTGTGGAAAAAGGAACCACTTCATCAGAGACTGCAGAAGCAGAAAGCAATTGCAACAGCAGTCACAACAGCAACAACAGTTAGATCAACTCCAGCAGGAACATCAACAGCCGAAATCAGATAGAAGACGTGGATGCGGACGAGGTCAAAAAAGAGCGTATTTCATTTCCTCCATGTTAGTTGAAAATGAAGATGAAAGCACCGCCAATGACTGGATATTTGATTCAGGGGCCACCGACCATTTCTGCTCCAATCGTATTTTGTTCAACAATTTCAAAGAAGTCAACTGCAATGTTTTCCTTGCTGATCGAAAGAAATCTATTAAGGCTATAGGCCGTGGCAACGTTCAACTTCACTTCAAGCTGGGTAAACACACAAATACCGTAACCTTGAAAAATGTTCTCTATACGCCAACTTTGAGGAAAAATCTTTTATCTGGAATGAAGATTGATTCCGGTGGAGGCCACATTACTATTGGTGATGGACAAGCGATATTTTTTGACAAAGAGTGGAAAATATTTGGCAAAGCTTATCGTAAAAATGATTTATATGTCATCAATGAGAAGAAGCCAAACCTACAAAATCACCATGTACAAAAGGCCAATAAAATAAATCAACGGGTGACTGCAACAAAAAAGGGATGGACCAAGAAAATTCCTAATGCTGAGACACTTCAAACTTGGCACAGGCGATTAGGCCATATACATGCAGACCGAATCTGTAAAATGCAGAATGTCCAAGCTGTCACAGACTTCAAAATCAGTAATAAAGAAATGGGAAAATGCAGAGAATGCGAACTAGCGAAGTCAACACGCCACTCATTCAAGCAAATTGATCAAAGAGCCGAGCATCTGTTGGAAAGAATCCATATGGACTTATGGGGACCTGTCCCAACAGAAAGCATTGGAGGATCCAAGTACTTCCTTTCCTGTATCGACGATCATTCAAGACGGGCATTTGTCTATCCAATTGCCAAAAAAGACCAAGTTTTTGAAAAATTCAAAAGTTTTATGGCATTTGCTGAAAGAGACACAGGGCACAAGTTGAAAGCGGTCAGAACTGATCAAGGCTTAGAGTTCTGCAATAAACAGTTCAACAAACTCTTCAATGAACTGGGTATTATTGGAGAAAGAACTTCTACCTACACGCCAGAACAGAACGGAATCGCCGAGAGATATAATCGTACTGTAATGGAATCAGCAAGAGCAATGAGAGAAGATTCGGGTTTGCCAAAGTCATTATGGGCAGAAGCAGTTATGACAAGTACTTATCTTCACAACCGAACTCTTCACAGCATTACAGGCAATGTAACACCATGGGAACTATGGACTGGTAAAAAGCCATCCATAAATCACACTAAAATATTTGGCTGCCGAGCATATTCAAACATACCACGACAGCAACGGACAAAACTCGATGCTAAAGCAAAAGAAGGTATTTTTGTGGGCTATGCTAGCAGCACCAAAGGTTATCGCATCTGGTACCCACCAGGAAGAGGAATATACGAAACAATTCATGTAAAGTTTGATGAGACTATGTTTCCGTATAGACAAGCTGAGAAAAATGTCAAATTAACAGTGGATAGCGTACTGGGCAGTGATGATGATGATGATGAAGAATTGCCAAAAGTTGAACCAATGATAGAAATTCAACCTGAAAGAACTGGAGTGCTCACCAGATCAAAAACAAAGATTCCTGCACCAATACCAGTTACACCACTACTTCCCGCAATTAACAAAATAGATTTGACCAGAGAAGTAAAACGCCGAAAGCACCGAACTGAAATTCATTATCGGCACAAGGATTTTCCTTCACGGCGAATACGTGGAGAAAAAGATGCTAAGCGATTTTGCGACGAGAAAGGATTCGAGTATGATCCCACACTGTTTGATTGGAAAACAAAAGATCAACTACCCGAGGACGAATCGGATGAAGAAGTTTATTCTTCGAGCGTAGAAGATGCTGTATCCTGACTAGTCATCAAAGGGGACGACCATCTGCCACAGAATTATGATGAAGCCGTAAACTCCAAAGGAAAAAGTAAATGGTTGAAAGCGATGGAAGAAGAGATTGCCACCATTGAATCTCGAGATGTTTGGGACATTGTAAGAGAAGAAAAAGACATGAAGATTTTACCAAATCGATGGGTGTATGCTATCAAAAGAGACAGTAATGGCAACATTACACGTCACAAAGCCAGACTTGTTGCCGGCGGTCATCGACAAAAAGCCGGGCTAGATTATGACCAAATTTTCAGTCCAGTGGTAAATTTCGTCGTAATAAGACTCTTTTTCTCTATACTGGTTGGAAAACTCTATTGGCGACATCTCCAGATTGACATCAAAGGTGCCTACCTCTACGGTCAATTACACCATACAATTTACATGCGAGAACCAGAAGGATTTCAGAAAAATACAGGCTATGTCTTAAAATTAAAGAAAGCATTATATGGGCTTCACCAATCGGGCAGAGAATGGTTCGCCGAATTAGATCAAAAGATGAAAGCCGAAAAATTTAAGAAAATTTCTAATGGGAATTGCATCTATACCTACAAAGACGTCGCCATAGTTTTAGTCTATGTGGATGATATGGGTGTATTTGCGAAGGACGAAGCTACCGAAAAAATGGTAATCACTAGACTCAAGAGACATTTTGAAATTACTATTATAGGACCAATTCAAAGCTATTAGGTGTCCATTTTGTCCATGAAACCAACAAAATGGGAATTCATCAGTCAGACTATATTGAAAAAGTGAGTGAAATCTTCAAAGAAATTCCATTTATTCATACTTCACTACCAATAGCTCCGGGGATCAAGCTAAATATAGAAGATAAGGAACCAAAGGAATATCCTCTTTATTGTAGCCTCATCGGATGCATTCAGTTTATTGCCAGTCGAACGAGACCAGATGTATGCTATGCGGTCAACCAACTGGCACAGTACGATGAACATCCAAACAAAAGGACTTGGGAGGCTCTATGCAAACTACTTAATTACCTCCGAAGTACAAAACAAAAAATACTTAATTTAAACTGTACTAATTTAAATTTAAGAAGTTTTTGCGACGCAAGTTGGGGATCTAATGAAAGCGACCGGAAATCCATTAGTGGTTATATAATTTATATAGACTCTGCCGTCATCAGCTGGAGAACAACGAAGCAAAAGTGCATCGCTTTATCGTCGATGGAGGCAGAATATATCGCTTTAAGTGAAATAACCAAAGAACTCATCTGGCTCAATAGAATCCTTATTGAAACTAAAGAAATCACCGGATACGATGAAAAGATTATTGTGCATTGTGACAATGAAGCTGCAAGAAATTTAATAAATAATACCATCGAGAATAACAATACAAAACACATAGATATTCGTTATCATTTCACTCGACAGGCATTTAACAAAGACAACTGGAAACTCCAACATATTTCATCGAAGGAAAACATCGCAGACTTCATGACAAAACCCCATTCAGTAAATCGAAACAAGAAACTCCAAGACAATTTATTCTCGAAGGACTGTTAGGCGTCAACATTGTGCAAAGGGGCCATGTTATAATATTAAAAAAAAAATTGCACTAATTAGCCGCCGTTAATTTGTGAACTATGAATCGCCTTTTATTGTTGCAACATCTGAAGTGATGTCAAGGCCTTCAAAATATAATAATTTTCAACAATCGATTTGAATACGTGCGGCATAGAAGAACGCTCTTAAGTTTCTCCATTAAGCTGAACATAAAATATAGTCGTATAATGACTTTAAGTTGAGTTTAATGAAAGATTCATCAATCAAAAGATTATGTTTCTGTATATAAAGAATTCCGCCAAGAATAAAAGGTTTGTAAACATAAATTAATTATATAAGTCCTAAATAGCTGCCACATTATTTAAACATTGTTAGCCATGGAATGTGAATTAAATATTTAATAAATGTAAGAACGGTAAAATTAACTGCATGATATGAATTAAAACTAGACGGCAATTTTAAAGTAAAGTTTTCATTGTGTCAGATATTAGGCAAATAATATTATATAAAGTTAAAGAATAATCGTTATGCTAGAAAGATTATATGATAAAAAGTTTATGCTTAATGACAATTAAGTAATTAATATTATTCTTGGATCTTTACAGTGGTTTTTTTTTTTTATCTCTTCATCTTCTGAAATAAAATTATTTCATTTCCTGTCCCTTGTTAATTGTCTGCTTGTTTACAATCCTCACGCATACCTTATGTCGGCTAGCAATTCTACAACAATCAGCTTAAGCCACGAGACACAGAACGCCCAGGTGCGCCACCCCGAGAAGGAACGGGGAAACCAGCAACGCCTCGACGGGTGTGCTTTAGCGAGTGCGCTTCCCCAGCAACAGATTGCCCAACCACTCCAACCGAGGTGATCCCGGTTGCCGCCGATTATGAACTGAGTACCACGGCAGCAACTCCATTTCCAGCGGTCGAGGATTCGCCGCCAAACTTGTGCGACTCCCGAGCCAATTGAGCCGCATCAACTAGGTGCGGAAGAGAATGAACTTCCAGTGCGCTCTGAAACAGACACCACGCGTCGTAGAGACCAACCGACTCAGAATTCAGTAATTCTCCGGCGCTCCGGTCGCACCCGGCATCCGCCCCAGCGGTATTCGCCCTAGCTAAGTGCGACGGGAGGAAGTGTCGTGTCGGCGATTAACATTTAATTGTTATCGCGCACGATCCTCATGATTGTAGTGGTGTTTGTTTCTGTATTATCTGTCCATTGTTGTGTCCACCATTGTTGTTGTGTTGATGTTTTGAAAACAAACGTTCGTCAGCTATTCCCACACTCCCAGCCGTAATCGTTTTGATGACACGCCAGTCATCCATTCCACCGCAAGCGAATAAACGTCGGAGCCGGAGACTTTACCACCAGGTAACCCATAGTCCATAAGTCTAGTCCTGTACCATCCCATCGAATCCCCCACAGAAACGCAATAATCAGAAGAATTTGTAAGTTGATTAGTGTTAAGATTCCTTTGTGACTGTAGCCCCCTTATATGAGGTAAAACACTAACTCACTAGGAGTCAGGTCGGGGTGTGAGGTAGTTAGGGGTTCGGGACCCAAAAGCTCATCTCTGAAACTATGCGTGTGTGGTGTGTTCAACTATTTTATTCATTTCATCTTTTATACACACAAATTACATAATACATATTCAGATTATTCGGTACTATTTATTATTAAGGGGCCCTATCAAAATTAAATTGAATTAATCCTAGATCATTCCACAAACAAGGAGATGCTTAAGAGAATGACAACCAGCATCTAACTGCATCAAAGCATGGGCAAGCTAGGCCATTCACAGGAATTATGCACCAAGGGGGGCGGAGTGCGCACCCAAAACCCCCGCATTAAGTATATCATAGAATAGCGCTCACACACGCTCAGTGCTTCCTTTGTAGGCCACAACTAGGGGGGGGAACGCGAAAACCCCTCTTGGAAGGTTTTGAGCGGCACGCAAACATGCGCCACAGACGTGCCTTGACTCTCACAGCGCGGCAAGCTGTGCGGACGTATCTCACTCGTATTCGTTATGAGCCACCCACATAGAAAGCCAGTGTGCTCAATTCCTTATCGACGCTTGCTCACCTGCGTCCAGCCAACTGCCTGCATACTTAATGCTTTTAGTTGAAATTGATTTTTGCACATAATTATAAACATTACAGTACAAGTTAATTAGGCAAACTAATCGTTTTACGGCAACACTTATTATCTTTCAATATACAGAGTCCGTGGAGAACTTTCGCGCAACTGCGCACGCAGTCTCTGAGGAGGAAGACAACAGGCGTCCTCATACACAACGCTCTGAGGCAAAGTTACGATTTCTCGTCAGTCTTTGCGCGGAAAGAAACAGTTAAAAGCACTCACTAATATTCAAGACATTGTCATCTGTTTGGGGTTAGGGATTGCACCTACACATCTGGAGAAACTTGACCCTGGACAACGATAACGAGCCATTCGATAACTGCAACTCGACGTCAGTCCCATCGGCAAAACGCAGTGTTCCATTGACTTGGCGATAAACTATATTCCTTTAAACCATTGATCAACATGCTCAACATTAACATACTGAATAACTTATTTTAAATGTAGCTCTTAATGCTGTATCATGATAACATGAAATGCTTAAGTCTCGATAGCGTTCCATCCTCAGTTATGGCGGACTCAACGTCTTCAATCCATCAGGAGCCAATTCTTTTCGTCTGCCTCGAACGAATGCTTTCGCTTGACAACCAAATTTTTTCTTAACAATAAGAAAAAATAAAAATAACAAACATTCCTTAAATTATCGCAACAATTCTTTACCGAGCAACTGGGTTAGACATTTAAAAAAAACATGGACTCCACAACAATCCTAGCTCTCAACAAAGTGCACGAAACACGCTAATAACAACACACTGGAGCTTATTAAGAAAAATAATAATATATTTTTAGACAAGAAACAACAAACGACACAACACACAAGTTCCATTCCCCTTTTAGCATAATTACTCAAATAAAACCACAACCACGCAAAACTCACACACAATCAAAACAAAAAGCAATACCTGCCACTAGCACACCTACTTCTCAGACAACCAATCACAACCAAAACAAAACATACTCACGAAACATTGCCGCCGGTCATATGCGCCCATTATAAACTTCGTTATGATATTTCATGATTTAGGGAGATGTTATTTTTTCTTTCTTTGTGAGTATTTAGTTTTGTAGTGATCGCGGAAATAAAGGGGGGAGGTGGAATTGACATACTGCCCTTTTATTTTTGTGTGGGCATTTGTTTACTGCTCTTGTTTTGATAATGATGAATGCTCGAGCCCTGACACTGAGCCCGAACATTAGTGGTTAAGTGTATTATGTTTAAGGGGGTAAGCTAGTGGTGTATTTCTTTTTTCTCTCAGTTGTTCAGTTCTTAAGAGCATTGTTGTGAGATAAATCTTGTTAACGGTGGCTGTAACAATGATTAATGACGCCACAGCCATGTTATTATAATTAGGAGTGTTTTCCTAGAAGTTTTAAAATAAACGTGTGATTGTTTGTTGTAAGATTCGAAAAAGTTAGTCGTGAAAAAGGCGTTGTGAGGAGAGGAAGCTCATGTAGCGACGGCAATTTTTGGAATGCCGCCATATTGATTTAAATGTTTATTTGATTGGGCGGTAGCTACGAACTAGCTTGTTATTCTATAAGAAAC
Organism: Rhysida immarginata; assembly: GCA_023313115.1. Classification (NCBI taxonomy): domain Eukaryota; kingdom Metazoa; phylum Arthropoda; class Chilopoda; order Scolopendromorpha; family Scolopendridae; genus Rhysida; species Rhysida immarginata. Next base: position 1,482,471 of record JAHWFO010062738.1, on the reverse strand, counting down.
TTCAGTGTTTATATAGGAAAAGTCAAGTTAGCATAATAGTGGTTATTCTTCAAGAGAATTCCGCTTGTCCGGTCTCATGCTGAGTAATTGCAAACATGAACAATTTATCGAAGCAGCGTTCTATGCAGCAGGAGCAAATCAGATGTGATCGTCTACGTTGAGAAAATACAGTTCTTCGGAGGTGACATCTGGCTCGGTGAGATTGTTCTTATATTTTCTTTAGTGAATCAGTGCCGTGAGTTTCCCCTTCCATCCCGTCTTAGTGTTTTAGAAGCCGAGTGTGTCGATTGAGTGAGTAACAGTAATAACAACAAATTACATATATCTTCTTAGGAAAAGAGTAAAAACATTTCACATTCAGTTATATAAAAAATCGTTTAAAAAAAACAAACAAATAGAGATATTAAAAAATTTTTTTTTGCATTATTTAGAAAAGATTTCTCCTTAAATTTTACCGCTTAATGCTGTGCGACAGCGGTTGAACAGAGCTGTTAAAAAAGTCCGTTGACTTTAACCAGTAGTTTAAGAAGACTGATTAGAATAATAAGTGTTGGCCTTATTGAACTTATTGTAATGTAAGATATGTAGATCTTGCTCAGGTATACTGTAGGCGTTATGGTAAGGTTATGTTCTCTGCAGTCCCTCATTACCAGAGTGCACTTCGTTATAGCGAAGGATAGCGTAAGCATTTGTTGGCTTGTTTAGTAGGAGCATGAGGAACGAGCTGTGTGTCTGAGTCTGGTTATTGTGGAACAAAAGGGGTTACTGCCTCCCTCCCTGCCATTTGCAAACGGAAAATAAAAAGGGAGGCTTGACGCTTTCCATGCTCTCCCGTGTTTTGCCCAAATGATACGTAGAGGTGTGCTTACATGTAGCGCTATGGCGGAGAATGTAGTCTTGTATTCGTGCGCAAGTGCATGGAGTATTATTAAAAAGAAGTTAATACAAAGCGCATCTGTATTGTTTACTAGTTAATAGTGGGTTAATAGTAGGTTTATGCCCTTGATGATAGTTAAGAGTTTGTTGGTTAGTATTGTGTGAATTAGTCACGGGGACCTTGTTGGTTTGAAAGCGCGATATTAATGAGCATGAATTTGGTATTCTATTTAATAATAATTCTCTAAAGGATATGATTTATATCTATTTATTATAATGCTGTGTATCAATCTTAATTTAAATAAAATAAGAGTTATCTTGTTGAAATTCACGTGCCCCTTGCTTGGTTTGTTTTGCTATCGCAAGTCTCGAACTCTTACCCCATCACGTCGGAGTTGGTGGTGACCTGGGTCGTTGAGTCGGCCCCTTCCACGCGTGTGGGCGTGCACACCTTAAAAATGTATTTGACACAGGGATGACTCATGTTTAATGAAATGTTTAATACATTATGTTTAATGAAATGTAAATAACTAAATAAATATTAAATATTTTCCATTCAAATAAAAAACAAAAGAAATTCTATGTATCTCTTCTACCTGAAGAAAGATCAATGTTAATTTTCAATTTTCTGCAAACTTATATATGTCTTAATAAAATACTATCTGTTCTTTACTTTTTGAACCTTATTTTCACAACCACTATTTACCAACTTTACTGCAAAGTATTCATTGCTTGGACCACGCTCGAAAGAAGTCGCCTTGGATGAAAGGAACGAAGATGGAAGGACTTCTTTTGTAATGTCACTGTCAGCCCCCGATCCTATGCCCCCCCCGCGTGGGGGCCGGGGGGGGGGCCGCGATGCTATGGGTCAACATTGTCATCTTCCAACGGTTCTTTCCCTTCGTGAAAAAATTCGTTTTTAAAGTTTTTATAATTTAAATACTTTCGCAAGGTGAGATTATAGAGTTTAGCTTTAGTTTTATCGTTGAGATCGTTCCGCTCTAAAATAATTTTCATTTCATTGTCTAATGCAGACAACAGCTTTTTGAGCGGATGATGAAGTGTTTGAGGTACGAGGACCATTTTTTTTGTACATTATTTTCGCGTGAACAGTCCACCCAATAAGCCTATTAATGGAGGAAGGAGAGCTGTGAAAAATCCACTGCCTTTTTGGTTAATGAGTTTCGTTTTTCTTTTGTGTGAATACTTTTTTTAAGGCCAGACACTTCACGACGTGTCGATACCGCTTCAGTTTGTGCATTTGTGCGCTCGTTAACGATATTCGTCCTTTTAATACATTGAGACAACATTCGGAAAGGACATTTAAAATATAGAGGCACAAGAAGAGTGATTTTTTAACGTTTTTTATACTTTCACCAGCCAACAGCTGTAAAATGGGAAAATAAGCTTTTACTTTTTTTGACTTTTTTTTCTTTCCCTTTTCAGTCTCTTTTCAAATAAATGTGCAAATGTGTGTCAAAAATGTTGCTTCTGAACTTTAAACGTTCATCTGCGTTAGGTCTTAGATACAAGAGCAAATGAGAGAAAGGTTTACGAGTGCAATCTTTATATATATTTAATAAGTATTGAGCACCCACTCCTATTTGATTACCGAAAATTTTCTGATCATTGACATTGCAGTCATTATAACGAAGATTTGACAGTTCAAACTGACTGTTTACCGCATTAAATTTTTTTCGTTTTCATCTCGCACGTGCTTTCATCTAACATGTGCTTTCAATTATCAAGAGCCGATACCAGGGTTGCCCACACTTGATCTTGCTTTTCTTTTTCGTGTTGATCTCTGCCAGAAAATGATGAGAGAAGTTTCTATATATTTTAATTATAATTTAACTAGCTGTCTCAAATGTCTGTCTCAATTTTTTTATATTTAATCTCAATTCTCTCAATGTAGCGATTAATATTTCTCGTTACAGTGTTTTGCTGTATTTAACGTACATTTAAGTATTTCTTTATTTTATTCCGAGAAATATTTTCTTTTGTAATTGAGATCGCAATGCCTATTCCTCAATTAAATCATATTGCATAGAACATTCTTTTGTACAGAACTTTTGTATTTTATAAATAAATATCGCAATTTTTAAACCAAAATAAAAGTTTTAACGAGCCACGTTTACTCTGAAGTTTTGGAGTTCTTTTTTTTTAAAGTAACACCCATTAAATTCTATTTATTTTGCTTCCGCCTCTGAACATATGGTAGCAGAGCGTGGTTTCTTTCTTTTATTTTAATACAATATGGAGGAATCATATTTTGAAGAGGGTCGTTCCCTCCCTAGGCCAACAAGTGCCAATTATATTCAATGGACGTATCGAGTTTTAACCTTTCTCGAAACCAAAGGGCTAGCCAAATATGTCCAAGAAAAGATCTCTCTCCCTAAAAGCATCAGCCAGCTCATCCATGCGCCTTGATTGGGCAACAGTACGGCATTACCTCCTGAGTATGGTGAGTGATGATATTGTCATGCTTCAAGACGACAATCCCTATACATTGTGGGAAGCAATTAACCGTTGATATGGAAGGCTGGATTCAGTGACACAGGCTGAAATAATGCGGCGTCTCTCAGCCTTGCGTTTCTTAGACGCTGATGATCCGAATGCCTATGTAGCAAGATCGCTACAAATCCGTGCTCAGGCTGGAGCCGTGTCCCTGGTTCTAGATGATAAAATTTTGATTGACCATATGGTCACAGGTCTACCCTCAACTTATACTCCATTGAGACTCGCGTTCCAATCAAATCCATCAATGTCAATTGAAAACTTCCTGAGTCAACTAAATGTGGTTTTTAAGGAACACACCACAATAAATTCCTCAATAAGTGTAGCCTCGTGTGCCATCTCTGTTTCTTCCCCGCGTCCACATCCAAATGCCCGTCGAACAAATGACGTAACATGCCATAATTGTGGAGGCCGAGAACACGTAAAAACAGTTTGTCCGTCCAAAATTTATCCCACTACTGCAGGTCCAGCTACTTCACACACAGCGATACCCTCTCGTTCGCAGCATCCTGCATCAACAAAGCGCATGCCTCGTGCATCACCTCTACGTCCTAAGCGTAAGCCTCGCAAATCGGGTACAAAAGGACAAAGCTAGAAACCTGCAGCCAACTGTGTTGGTGTTCTAAACAAAGATTGGATAGTTGACACAGACAGCTCATTTCACGTAATTAAAGAAAAACAATTCTTTGATTCTTTTCAAAGCTGTCATAAGCGGATACATACTGCAGACCCTAAGAAAACAATTGCTGCCATCGGTACTGGTGCGGCAAGCGTGGTATTAGATTCAGGAGCAGTTTTAAAACTCCATGACGCGCTTTACGCCCCAAACGCGCGCCTTAGTCTTGTCTCCATGAGTCAATTATCAAAGCAGGGTTACAGTCTTCACTTCGGCCCAACTGGTTATTTCATTACTTCACCCATGGGCACGACCATCGCTGCGCAGGAGGGCGTGGAGGACCTCCCGTTCCTTCCCGTGTTCTCAAATATCCATTCAGATTCCCGAACGGACACCCCCTTACTTTCAATGGCTGTCACTTAGTGACATTCACAATGCATTGGGCCATCCGTCATCAAAAAAACTCACCGTAGCCGTGAAACACCATAGCATGCGCGGTCTTGAAGTCTTGCTGCCATTAATTGGTGACCAACCATGTGTTGCATGCCTTCAGGCACGATTATGCAACGCCCCTCACAACACTGTACAAGGTCAATGGTCAACACTTCTTTTACAGCTACTTCACGTGGATACAGTGGGACCAATGCCTACCACTTCTATCCATGGACACAAATTCCTGTTATTAGCCGTCAATGATTTCTCACGAAAAACTTTCGTTTGTGATACTCTGACAAAAAGTGAAGTGCCAAAAGCATTAATAGACTTAATACTAAGGTTATAACGCTCTACAGGACAAAACCTGGCGTATATACGTTCCGATAATGGAACAGAATTCACCAATGCGGAGCTAGGTGAGTTCTGTACGAAGCAAGGCATATCTCAACAATTCACCGTTCCTGAGAACCCCCAGTCAAATGGTGTTGCTGAGAGAACCGTACGCTCCATTTGCGATGGAATTCGAGTTCTTCTTGCATCGTCAAAAGTTCCGCACAGATTCTGGGACCATGCTGCGACTACAGCAGCATTTAATCTGAATTCTATGCCTAGACGAGGTCAAACTAAGTCCCCTGAAGAGATATGGTTCAAAAAGAAACCGACCATCAAATATCGAGCTCCTTTCGGTTGCCTGGTATACTATTATATACACAAGTCGCACCGATCAAAATTTGACACTCGTGCCAAAAGTGGTGTTTTTTATGGGATACTCCGTTTCATCTCCTGAGTACCTTATTTATGCGCTCAATGAGAGCAAGTTTTTACGAGCACGTACCGTTCGTTTCTTTCCTAAGGTATTTCCAGAGTTCACAAGAAAATCAGATTCTTCATCTGTTCCTCTGGTATTTCCAATTCACATGAACCCCCAGTCTTTGAAGCACCACAGCCTGATGAACCACATATCATTCAGAGCGTACCGCCAATCTCACCCACTTTAACATTAGACGAGACAAGAATGCAGGTCTTATCTGAATCCGAGGACACGCTAGTGGTCACACCTCCATCAGAAACCACATTGATGGAAGATGCTATAATTTGTTCGCCTAAATCACCAGTGAACCAACCATCCGTTGAAGTCCCACAACCGGTATTACGACGTTCACAAAGATTAAAAGAGAAGGCAGAAAAACAACGTGCCGCCTTATGTCATCCTGACTTTACTGACTCCGACTTGCTAATCACTCCGCCAATCACACCCCAGTCTTCTGAACAAGCACTCACTTCTCCCCAACATCATCAATGGGAAGAGGCCATGCAAGATGAATTGAATTCACTCATGCTTCATGTCTGGGATTTAGAGCTTCCACCACCAAATGCCAAAATTTTGAAGAGCAAATGGATCTTCCACATCAAATACAATCCTGATGGTTCGGTGTCCAGATTCAAGGCAAGGTTGGTGGCTATTGGCTCGTCACAAGTCTACGGGAGCCAGTATGAGTTAACTTTCTCACCTGTCATCAGAATGGAATCCCTCCGCTTACTGTTTGCCATAGCTGCAAATACAGGCATGTCCCTACGCCAGTATGACATCAAATGTGCATATGTTCACACACCAATAAACCACACCTTACATCTATCGCCACCCGAGGGATTATCAATGCCAGTTAATCACATCTGCAAATTGCGTAAATCACTTTACGGCCTCAAACAAAGTAGAAGATGCTGGTACGTAAAATTGTGTCAGCTTCTTACCCGATTAAAATTCACTCCATCCAGAAGAGACTATTGTTTTTTGTACTACATCAATGCTGGGTGCACCATTCTCTTAACAGTCTACGTGGATGACATCGTGGCAGCAACAACAAATGTCTCCATCCTAACCTCCATCATGGACAAAGTGAAACAAGAAATCGACCTCGTGGAGTTAGAAGTGGTAAAGCATCTGCTAGGTATGAATGTGTCACAAGTGAACGGTTGAATTCATCTGTCACAGGCACATTATATCAAGCAAATCCCGCATGATTATGGCCTTCAAGACATCAAACCAAAGACCATGCCATTAAGCCCTCATGTGAACCTTGATGATACTGCGGATTCACAACCGGTCGATTCTACCAATTACCAATCTCCTCTCGGTTCCTTAATGTATGTAATGATTTGCACGCGGCCGGATATCGCTTTTGCAATTACTAGGCTGTCGACATATGCTAAATCGCCTATACATTTGCATATGACTGCTTTTAAGGGCGTCGCTTCTTATCTTAAACACACCTGCGACACATCACTCGTTTTTACCCCATCTACGGGTCCTTTGTGCGCATTTGCTGACGCTAGCTGGTGTGTCACCCCACAGAGTAATGGATACTTCGGAATTTTGATCAAAATGGGGGGAAATACCATAACTTGGTCATCTAAGAAGCAATGTTTAGTCGCCCTGAGCAGCTGCGAAGCAGAAATAATCGCTATAAACGAATGCGTGAAGTCACTGAAATCTCTTTTAGACCTGATAACCGAGTTAGAACAAGGGGGGTTTGTTTCTTTCCCCACAAAAATTTATAGTGACTCAAACGTCTGCCATAGCATGTCTGGGAGCATTAGAATCGAAGAGTAGGACAAGACACATCTTGAGATTGCATAATTTCATCGCGCGAGAAATTAATCTTCAGAATGTTATTCTTACCTACTGTTCTTCCGCCGATATGCCGGCAGACACACTAACTAAACCTTTACCTGCTTTACGCAGATTCCTGGATTTGTTATCCTTATCTCAGCAGGATAAGAAATTATTTATATTAAATTACTTAACTCATTGGTTTGCTGGCCTACACGAGGGTATTTACAAAGTTTATCTTGTTCCTTTAAACTTCATAATTGCAAAGTTATTTACTTCGCGGGATGAGAGGGGTTCTAAACACAATATTTTGTGTTAAATGACTTTAGGTTTAAAATCACAAAAGGATATTTTTTTGGGCTTGTTCTTACCTTATGTGAAGGCAGTAACCACATTGTTTTTTTACTACATGATATGTATTTTTTACATTTGTTAATGTATTATACATTTAATATACATTTTAATTTGGTATACCAAAATGCAAAATATATTTTTTTGCATCTTTTGCTAAAAAGGCAAAACATAATGTGTGCACACACAAAAATGAAAGGAAATAATAAAGGCATAAATGTTTTTTTGTTTATTGTAACTTAGACAATTTTTTTTTTTGAATCTGTATATGTAACGTCAGTACATAAACTTCTAACTGTACAAATGACCGTCATTTTCTTGTGTTCAAGAAAATTACAGGGGGGCTTCGTTCGGGAAAGCTCAGATTTTTTATGTAAAAATAGATATAATTTTCTTTGTAATTAATTCTATTTTTTCTATTCTTTAAGTTTTTTTTACTGTTTTGCAGACAGTGATTGTTGAGTATATATTGTTTTAATAAATATTAATTAAAAAATCTCCACGTGATTATCACTGTCTGCAGCTAGTTGTCCCTCGCGAATAATTTTAGTGATCACGAGGATGTGTGTCCCACTATTGTTGATGTTCTTTCCGTGGTAACTGTTTTTTTTATTTCAGACAGACCACTTCCAACTTCTGGCTTGACCAGTCGTCCCTCCTTCTGGTCCTCCACGTCCTTACTAGCCTGCAGCATGGCGTTCAACTTCCATTTATCATTTTCATTCCAATGCTCTGCAAATTACTTCTACCCTGCCGTTCGAATTTTAGTTTCTTATTGAATTTCTCACTTTCTCGCGGCAGCCATGATTCTTTACCGAGCAGCATTGTTTTGCGTGTGCGTGTTTACCCATAAAGTAATAATGAAATTTCTTTTAATGCTATTTCAACAATAACGCGCATAAGGGACGCCATGCTGCACTTTTCAATTCTTATTCCCCATTAATAATCATTTATGATTTTGCAGTCTTTCTTTAGACATTAAATGGAAATTTTGAAATTTCTTTTCCTTATTCTTTATAAGGAATTGGTCTGTCTCAATTTTTTTATATTTAATCTCAATTCGCTCAATGTAGCGATTGATATTTCTCGTTACAGCGTTTTGCTGTATTTAACGTACATTTAAGTATTTCTTTATTTTATTCCGAGAAATATTTTCTTTTGTAATTGAGATCGCAATGCCTATTCCTCAATTAAATCATATTGTATAGAACATTCTTTTGTACAGAATTTTTGTATTTTATAAATAAATATCGCAATTTTTAAACCAAAATAAAAGTCTTTTAACGAGCCACTTTTACTCTTAAGTTTTGGGGTTCTTTTTTTTTAAAGTAACACCCATTAAATTCTATTTATTTTGCTTCCCCCTCTGAACAAAATTTAATAAAATTCAAATTACGATCTGTTTCATAACTGGTTGCTTTAGTCAAAATTCATCTTTTCAAATACCCAGAGGTATTCTAGGATAGTAATCTCACACATATGCACATTGGCACAGTCAAATTTGTCTAGTAAATTGGTAGCTAAGACTCGCAGGCGGTTAGACCGCAGAAGAGCGACACAGTTTGCTTGGAAGGAGAGACCACCATCAAACCGCAGGGATGCTTGACAAAAGGAGTAGAGCTGGCTGACAGAGTGGGGGAGGGGGGGACACCCGCCTCTAGATACATCACCGGACAGGGAGAAGAGCAGGGAGCTCTTAAGCAAGACCTCAGGATTTTCCTCTCCTCCCTAACCAATGGTTCGATTACGGAGCTTTTAGCTAACAAGAGAATAAAGGCATAAATGTCTGGAGATCTGATGACAGAGCTGATAAGAGTAGACGTTTCGCTCCAAGGTGGGCCCCATCTTGATTTCACCACCAACCTAGCATGAGCCAAGTTCTTTGTAATATTGGATTTAAGTGAAGAAACAAAAGGACGCCAGCTTAACTTATCGTCGATAGAAACACCCAGAAATTTGTGGATCCGTCGAATAGGAAGCTTAGAGCCCTGTAAGTAGACTGAGAGGGAGGGACGTGGCCCTCCCTTAGGAATACATACCACCACAGATTTATCAGGCGAAAAAGAGACACCATTAGACCGACCCCAATCAGAAATGAAATCACAGGATTCTTGGAGCTTGGCTCGAATCTCCGGAATAGTTTTGGCAGAGACCCAGAGGGCCATGTCGTCAGCAAATATGCTTCTACCAATTTCCGCCGAGACGTTGGAAAAAGCATCAGCAGCAAAGATATTGAAAAGTGTGGGGCTAAGAACAGAACCCTGAGGAAGACCATTACACTGTTCTGTCCACACAATCCCACCAGGGTACTTTATTCCCACTCGCCTTTTTTTACATCATTTTGAAATTATCAACTGATTAAGGTTTTAAGAAAATGAATTTTAAAACCTTTAATCAGTTGATAGTTTCAAAATGATGTAATAATGTTTTGAACAATACTATGTTTATAACAATGTTCTTTTAATTCTTTATAACTCTATAACTTTTAATTCTTAAGACAGAAAGGCCTCGTATATTATTTTTTTGTGTTATTTTTGTGATGTTTCTATTATTATTCTCTACAATTTTTTATTATTCTCAAGCTGAACAACGTTTGGACTATATACTTGCTTTGCCCCATCTACGAACTTCTAATCACTCACATCTTGACAATTTTTCATTCATCCAGTTTCTCTTACCGTATCAAATAAATAATGCTCGACAGCCTCTACTGCTGACTCCACAATTGAGCGAGGTAGCTCTAATTAAATACTCAATTTTGCCTGTCCATCACGTTCCATATTTTCGGCCACAACCTAATCCGTTCAAGCTCCTATTCTCAAAATGCCCAAAGACAAGTTAAATAAACCTTGTACCCGACAAACATTGGCTAACTCTCCTTCGTCACCTAAATCAGGGGTTCCTATGCGTTCGTCAATTGAACAGTGCATTGCCGACTATTTATCGAATCCTGACATTTTAGATAAGTTTTTGGATACCCTATTTCAGCGCCTTACCCAGAAATTAGACACTCTACTAAGCGATCTAATTTATCGTATCTCCTCCACTGAAGCCCGCATCGAAGAATTAACTTCCCGTGTCAACAACATAGACTCTTCCATAACAAGCCTCAACGCTCTTTACACTTCCCCGAAAAATTCTTCAGTTCTCCCCACTTCTTCGCAATTAACTCTTGTTCAACAACAAATAGATGACATGGAGCAATATGCTAGGAGGGACAACATAAGAATATATGGCCTCCCAGAATCTTCCGCGGAAACTACTTCAACAAAATGTCTTGATCTTTTCGCTACTAAATTGGACCTGAACCTTAACCCTTCAGCTATTATCACAGCTCGCCGAATTGGGCCCCGTTCCGACACCAAAATCCGACCTATTCTTCTCCAATTCTCATCATCGCAATATAAAGATATCATAATAAAAAATCGCACGAAGCTTCGAGGATATCATATTGCTGATTTCCCGATCTACATTGCTGATGACCTAACTCCATCTCGATACCATCTTTTATGTGCAGCTAAAATCAAGCTAGGCCCAAGGAACGTGTGGTCTTTCGGCGGCAGAATACTTTCTAAAGACTCTGAGTGCAAAATTTTCAACATCCGGAACATCAACGATTTCTAATTTGTTTTTTACAGTTGTTCTGTATTTAAATACTATTTTTTCTCTATCTATTTTAATCATAATTTTACTCCACTTTTCTCTATTAATTGCCTTGCCCTAATTGATGTTTTACACTATGTAACTTCAGTTATATACAAACTTTATTATTTTTCCCTACCCTTACCTCCTATAACAGCCTACCTCACTCTCCAATCTGTACTAACTTTGCTTGTTAATTAGATAAGTTATTTACCTATCTATCCAAAATTTCAATGTTTAACAATCCGACCTCTTTAAATAATGTAATCTCAGCTCTAACTAGGCTCTCGCCTCAGACTATTAATCAAAGTCTGTCATTATTTTTCCTAAACATAAGAAGTATAAATGCAAACTTAGCTTCCACCCTAATTAATCTTAGCACTCTACCTATGTCACCTAAATTATTAGTGTTTGTTGAGACTTGGTGTTATGATCATACTGAAATCCCACCCATAGAAGGTTACAATGCTGTCTCTATCAGTCGTGTCGATAAACGTGGTGGTGGTCTTTGTATTTATATTTCTAGTTGCTGGAATTATACTACTCTTGAGCAATTATCTGCAGTCACCAGCGATTATGAAATTCTCACAGTAATGATTAATAACAATCATATAATTATGGCGATCTATCGTCCCCCATCAGGTTCACTAATTAAGTTTTGTTCTCACCTCTCTTCCCTACTCCTAACATTACAATGCTTTAATAATCCCCTGGTAATAGTCGGTGATTTTAATGTAGACCTTAATGTCCCTCCTCCTAATTTACGTCAACTTCTTGATCCTATTACACAAGCCGGACTCATGTCTATTTCTTCCCATTATTCACATTATTCATCTTATCACGGAACCTACTCCACAATTGATGCCTGTTTTACAACATTAAATCCTGTTCTCTCCACTACAATAGATATACATATTTCAGACCACTTTCCTCTATTGATAATATTCGACCCTTCAAAGTTTCTCACTCAGAGACATATTCCAGTTCGTAAACGCATAATTTCTAATCACAGGATTTCGGCCCTGACGTCCTTTCTTACTCTAACAAACTGGACACAGATATTATCATATGATTCTGATACTAATAATCTATTTAATTCCTTTCTGCAGCACATAAAATATGGATTTGACAGCTATCTTCCTTACCGTGCTAATTCCAAAATTAAGAAAGTAAACGGTCCTATTAAAAAACCCTGGATTACTCCCGGTTTACTAAACGCCATAAAAGTTAAAAATAAGTACTACCTTAAGTCTCGTCATGCTCCTACTGTAGCGAATATCAAACAATTCAAAGATTGGTCAAATACTGTACGCAAACGGATTGAAAAGGCTAAGAACGATTATTTTGAAGGCTTGTTTGTTCGACTCCAATCAAGTAAAGAGAAATGGGATGTGCTAAAAGATCTAACTGGGAGCTCCAGTTCCCCTACAATGCCTTTTAATCACCAGACTCATATCACTAGTTCCTCCCTAACATTGTTCCTACAAACTCTTTTACCGAGTAATTCCGACTCCCGAGTTCCAGCTACCGGCAACAGCAATACCTATACCGGAAATTCTATTTCTAGTTTTTTTGCACCTCCTACTTCTCCGGAAGAGGTCAGTTCTGTTATGCGCGGATTAAAATCATCGTTGACTCCAGATCCATTAGGATTTCCCCCAGCAATAATAAAGGACCTTCACTCTCTACTTTCTTACCCCCTGGCATACATATTCAACCAATCCTTAATAACGGGTATATTTCCCGAAGTATTAAAATTATCAAGAGTAACACCTATATTTAAAAAAGGGGACCATATGTCTTTTTCAAATTATCGACCTATTTCAGTTTCGCCAACTTTTAAGATATTTTTTGCTAAGATATTTGAAAAACTTTATTATAACCGTTTATCACAGTTCATCTTTGATCATAACTTTATTACGTCTTCCCAACATGGATTTGTCCCCAAAAGGAATGTTGAGACCGCCTGCTATGAGCTTCTCGAATATGTATCCCTAGAAATGTCCGCTAATAATCTTGTAGCAGCAGTATTTATTGACTTTGCTAAGGCATTCGATTTGGTTCTAGTTGAAGGCTTATTACACAAATTATTTCACTTATATGGTATACGGGGGACACCCCTGATGTGGTTAAAGAATTTCCTAACAAACCGTTCTTACTTTATGACGTTAGCTGGTACATCCTCGCACATACTATCACGAACTTTAGGAGTTCCACAAGGCTCAATTCTCTCACCTCTTCTTTTTTGTCTATTTATCAACGATTTACCTACTTCTATATCCCCTCTTACATCCTTTAGAATAATTTTATACGCTGACGATGTGACGTTTATAGCTGCTAATCCTGATGCCACTCAGTTAATTGCTTCACTCAATAGTGCATTAACCGAACTAAACACTTGGACGACTAACAATATGTTACATGTGAATACCGAGAAAACCAAAGTTATGGTATTTTACCAAAGAAACAAACATAATGTACCGAATACACCGGCAATATATTATGAGGATACTTTACTTTCGACCGTCAAAACTTTCAAATACCTTGGTATCACAATCTCCCATGATCTTTCTTGGGATTATCACATAGATGCCTTACTATCTACTCTCAATAGGAAGCAAGGAATTATCTCCAGGTTACGATTTCTTCCCCGCAAAATTTTATTACTGCTCTATAATGCATGGATCCACTCGACACTCTGTTTCAACATAATCTTTTGGGGATCATCAACATCTTGGAACCTTAACAGAGTTTATAAATGGTTCCTTCGTACACTTCTTAGGTTCCCGAAAGGTACATCTGTTTCACCTTACTTTGAGAAACTTCATATATTTACAGTATATCAGATATATTTCATTCGAATGTGTTTTCATATATAAAGTAAACAATGCAGTTTTATCGATCTCGACCCCAATTCCTCTAATTAGAAATGCTGACAGCCATCGCTATCCAACAAGCTCTTCACGAGCTATAAGGCTTCCACTAACCAAGCTGAACTACCGTAGGAGATGCTTATCTTACATAGGCATTAAATACTGGGCTCGTCTCCCTATCGAGCTCCGCTCCATATCTAGTAACACTGGTTTCCTTAAACAATTAAAATGTTATGTATTTTATTCTATGCCTAATAATTACTTAACTTAATATAATCATTTGGGTTTATAACGTTAATCTATTATGCTTTTTGTCTCTTTATTGTTTATTGTATAAACTATATACTCCAATTATGAATTCTATCTCTCGGCGAAATATTCCTATTGTTACTTAACCCCAAATTACATTATATTTCAATAATTTGTTTTCCACTAACTAAACACATTGTATTTACCATTGTTGTATATATTATGGACGACCACTAGGCCCTAACTCGTCGGTCTTGAACCATAACGGACCTAGTTGGACGTTATTATATCTTACTCAGTGATATTAAATAAATAAATAAATAAATAAATAAATAAATAAATAAATAAATATTATTATTTACAATTTTTTTTACTGTGTATTCTATGTACAATTCCTTTTACGTTTCATTTTCTTTCTTTCTTTCTTTCTTTCTTTCTTTCTTTCTTTCTTTCTTTTTGTTTCTTAATACTTCTTAAAACTATTTTCTTTTTTCAATGTATTATTTACCTTTATTTACATTTTTGCCATTTTTTTCTATTTGTTTTTCATTGCTGATTTTGAGAAAGAAATTACTCTTGGGATAATCTTAATTCTGCTACATTTATAAAATACTTTTTTTCAATTAGGGTATATTTCTTTCGCTATTATAAGTTATTATTATTATTACTTGTTTTCATATTACAAATTTTATTGTTTGGAAAATTTAACAATTTTTTATGTTATTGATATTGATGTACACATTTTAATTTTATATATTTGAGGAAATAGATTTATAATCTTGATATTTAGAAGGAGTTTATATAGCCATTAAAAAAAAAGCAAATCTCGAGGGTTCTATTGCTATTTCATGAGCCCTTTTCTTCAAAGGGAAACAGATGAGGCTTCCTCGGCCGTAGCCTACGCCTCTGCACTCCCCCCACCCCTATTCCGTCAGCACGATACCAAATAGTGTTGTACTTAAGAATTTCCTTAGAAATACTCGCTTCAATTAGCTCGAGAGGCTTTAAAAAACAACACCCATGGTCAGTCTCATAACGTATTTTTTTATAGATGGCTGAAAACAATTTTAAAATGGCACGAAAACACATCGTCGCCGATGCTTCGCTAACCAAGACGCCATGCTTTTTCGAAAGCCAACGTGCAATGCATACTGGGAAAGAGAGTGGAAAGAGCAGGAACATTTCAAGAGAATGGAAACCGAAGCCGCCAAGACACATAGTCGCACATTGTAAACGCATCGACGCAAAATCGACTAGTCGCATAATCGCAATAAATTGTGGCACATGGAAACTAGGCTTAAAGAATATATAAAAAGGAAGAGAAAATAAAATATGGAATCTTCCTTTTTTGTGTGTGTGTGTGTGTGTGTGTGTGTGTTTCTCATAAATTCTCGAAACTATTTTTTTTTTTTCAATTATATAAAAAGTTAAATAATAAAATAAAAATAAAAAACTTACCAGAAAACTGTGAAAGTGTTTGAAGATTTGTTTTCTTCGTACAAAAGCTGCTGTTTGAAAAACATTATTTCTTACAAGTACATACAGGATGTAAATGGACGATGTTTCACAAATTTAAGAATATGTAGAGGATGATGTGGTGAACATTTTTTTATTAATAAACCCATAGTCCCAAACGAAAAGCGACGAAGCCACAGCTTGTTTGATGTCCTGGTTTGTCAAGCATTCAACTAGGCATGTTTACTACGATGTACCCTGTCATGTGGCTTTGTGAAACATCGTCCATTTACACCCTATATACTTAAAAAATTTTAAAAAATTATTTAAGATACCCAATGGCATTACTGCATTAACAAAAAACCCACCAGAGAGATTATTTATTCTTTTTAATTTTTTGCAACCCTTCTCCCATTAACCCATTCTCCATGTCCTAGATAAATCATATTCACCTTGCCTTGATGACAACCCCTCAGGGATGACATCTATCTTTAGAGCGCATTCCTTTCCTTCTTCACTGTCCTTTTTCCCTCAGACAGTTGTGCCCTGAGGCGTGGGGGGGGGGGGGGGACCAAAGGCCCCCCCCGAACAACAAAGACACTCACCCACGCGTGCCAAGAGCCGGGTTTTCTAATGACTCGCAAGGGGAAGTGGACAACTAGCCAAAGAATAGGCGTGTGAAGAAATATGATAACTATATTTAATTTGCATGTCTAAATATAAATTAATTACAGAAAATAATTGGGGCCCCATATAAATAAACGTCAAACATAGTAACTTGTAAACAACTTGAAAACTTCATCACTATATTAAACAATCAGCAACTGTACAGCAATTGCTGTCAACTCAGCTTTAATCAATTAAACTTGTGGGAACCAATACATGGATCTGTTGCATGGCTAACACACAAAATTAATTCAGCCGCAGCGCTGCGTTGCACATAGGCATGCTTATACTTGGGGGCACGAGAGATGACCATTTCATAGGGGAGGAGTGAGTTTGTAACCAGTCTAAAATAAGGGAGGGAAGGGTATTGCTCCTTTTCCCCAACCCCCAAGTTAGATCAGGTTAAAGTAAATAATACTAAAGAATTAATCCCCCTATCCCAACATCCCCTCTATATTTTTTATGTATTCCTAATGTGGAAAAAAATTCATACACATGAAAACATCCATTCAACCAAATAGTAATTTCAAAAGTTTATTAGAGTTAACAAACAAATAAAAATAATAATAATTGTAACAACGACAGGGAAAGCCCCTTCGGAATGGTCTGGAGGGAGACGCTCTGTGTTGTCCCCAACAGGTCGAGGCCCAAAATAGGGTTAATGAAGCAGACATATAACAAGAAAATAATGGGAAAAAAAAGTAAAAAATAAAATAAAAATAAAAATGCAAGAAAAAAAAAAAAAGAAGAAAAAACTACGAAAATAAACATAAATGCAGACCCTCAGCTAAGGAGAGGTCAGTGTCATTGTAATTTTCTAAATAATTTTTAATTAATTTAAAAATGGGATTAACCCGAGAGAGGGACGATTTCCAAGTGGTAATGGGATTTAAAACAAACCCCCTACGCGTCCTCCGAAGCGTATTAAAATTAAACTCTGTGTAAAGAGACGACACAAAAATTTTCTTAAAAAAAAAATACTAACCACATAATTAAATAAAATGATACGAATAATACGATAAACACTAAAGTCTGACAAAAAAGCAGAACCCACTATGTGTTTGTGTTTCCTTATAAAAGAATCAAGACTAATACATTTGCACTGAATCTTGTTGAGGATTTGGAAATTCCCCCCAAACCATATCCAGACGCAATAAATAATCTTAGGAATAATAAAAGCCTTGAGCAGAATAAGGAGGGTCTTTGAGTCTGTAAAAAAAGCGGATGCCCTTTTTATCAGTCCCAGGCGGCGAGAGATGTCTAAATACAGAGAGCTCATGTGCTCGTTAAATGAAAGATTATGCGACAATACAACTCCGAGATCTTTAACCGACTTGGCTCTTATAAGTACATTATTCTGAAGACGGCAATCAAATATAAAAGGTGCCGTGGAGCAATTAAATGGAACAACAATTAACTAAATAGGTGGTGGCCTTACAGTATAACAGAGGGACATCAGGTGTTCCAACTAGTTTCGCCATTTATTCCCGGCTTTGTCGAACAACAAATTGTCGAACAACAAATAGGAACAACAAATAGGAACAGCATTATGATCCATCCTTCCACCGATATGAAACAACAATCGACTTATCCGGATTCAAGATCAGACCACTAGAGCATGCCCAATGATGCACAGATGATAGGGCGGACTGAAGTCTAAAACAATCCCTCCACCCATTAATATCAAGAAACAACTTAACATCATCAGCGTAGAGAAGAGTTCTAACATTATGATCCTTAAGGACAGAAATCAGGTCCGCGACAAAGATATTAAATAGCAGCGGACCAAGGGGAGAACCTTGAGGCACTCCACTTTTAATGGAAAATATCATATTAGAATGCTTAGGATGTCGCAAATTAAAACTACGTCCGCTCAACATAGCGAAACCAGTTGAGAGGCGTTGCCGATAAACCTATAAATTTTAATTTCTCGATCAACAGAAAGATATTAACTTTATTGAACGCTTTAGAAAAAATCTAAAAACAGAGCGTTAATCTAAAAAATGACAATAAGAAAATATAATTTATTTTATAAATAAAATTTTGCACAATTGCAAATGAAAAAATTAAGAGTCTACTTATAATTCCAAACAAAAAAAAAACAAAAAAAACACAAAGAATTCTATTGGTTCTACCCCCCCCCCCTACTTCATCAAATAACATATCAAAGGATTCATCATAGACTACTGATGCATTAAAGCCACCCGACTTTATTTTTTTTGCATATATATATATATATGCAAAGTCAAAATCAACAATATATCTATCCAGCAAAATGTCATCTTATTGTCATTTTTATTTTTTAACTGTAATTAACATTTTGTTTACTTTTAATTAACTTTAACTGTAATTGCTATTTGGTTACAATACAATTGGTTGAATGGATGTTTTCATGTGCATGAATTTTTTTCTACATTAAGAATACATAAAAAAAAATATAGATTTACTAAATAAGGAAAATAAGTGATGTATAACAGTTAATAAGAGAATAGTAAAAAAGACATCACAAAATAACATAGGTAATAAATAATACGAGGCCTTTCGGTCATTTTATTTACAAAGACCTTCTTCAGGTTAAAAAGTTTTTGAAAGTGTAACTGATTTCTTCTCTCAGTAAAGACTAAGAATATAAGTTTAAATAGATACATTGTTGAGAGGTATAATTACATCAATTGATTGTTTACATCTTTAGTTTGAAATTTTAAATTGTTATAATCAAAGACTTTTTGTACAAAGTTATTTTTAATTGATTAAAGGTATATTTACAATTTTTTATTACAATATTTCCCATTTTTTATCTAATTTATATGATTGATGGGCTAGACAATTTTTTGATTTGGTAATATAGTAACTTTCTTTAATTAATCTTTTTTGCCAATGTTCTTCAGTTCCTAAAATTTTTGTATTTTCCCAATCAATTTCATGTTTTTGTTTTTTTTTATGTAGATATAATTGATTATTTTCATTACATTTTTTTATTTCATTCTTGTGTTCATCAATTCTTTTTTTCATAACTCTTTTTGTTTGACCGATAAAATGATCATTACATTCTTTACAAGGAATTTTATAGATAACATTATTTTTTATATGTTTATTATTATTTTGTTCTAATTTTCTGTTTAGTAAAAAGTTTCCTATTGTTCTTTTATTTTTGAAAGCAATTTTTATATTGTCTTTTTGTTCTCTTTTTATTATTCTTCTAAGGGATTTATTTAATTTTGGGTGATAATTAAATGTTATATAGTTATAATTTTGATTTGATTTAATGACTTGGTTATTTTTCTGTTGTATGCAGTTTTTCCAGTTTATTCCATACGATTAGTAATTAAAAAATCTGTATAAAAATAAAATAAAAACGAGTTGAAATCAGATTTAAAGTGCTTTTAGCCTACAAAGAAAACAGGTTGGGCGTAGGGGGATTATAGTCAGGGTTATAATTTTTTACTGTGCTTTACTGTCTAAATTAGTTTTTTGGTGGCGGGGGTAGGGGAAGAGGAGCAATACTCTTCCCTCCCTTATTTTAGAATGGTTACATCCTCACACCTCCCCTACGAAATGGTCATCTCTCGGGCCCCCGACTGTAGCAAATTACACCCTTAGGTGCAGGACAGCATGGAAGGCGCCATGCTCCCCTTTAATAATTATTTCCCTGTTTAGAGACTTTTAATGCTCGGTCCCTCAAACAAGGGGAGGGGAGGAGAGCAGTAACCCCTGTAACAGTCTAAGCACACCAAAAATATGCTTCCTGCAACCTGCTCAAGCGAACACTGATTCGTAAGCATTACAACCAGAATGGCAGTAACTTATGCTCATGCCCCCTTTTGTAACACCTTTCATGCATTGGATACCAATAACCATAACATGGTATGTAATATTAGCATGTCTCTAAGGTTACAAAACCATAACAAAGTCTCTTTATAGTGCGTTTATACAGGGTGAACACAAAAGTCTGAACCCCCCTTTTATTTTTTGAACCGAAGCAGATATGTCAATTTTGATGAATCCAATGAATAGGAAGTTGTGGGTGGCCTATCCCATGGTGCACTTTTCATCATCCCAAATATGCAAATTAGGACGCATTCAAAATTTATCTCAAAAACCCTAAGGGATAGAGAAAAAAACCCAATTGCAAACTTGTTCAGCATAAAAAAACAAACAAAACAAAAAAAAATCATCCAAATCAGACCAACCAATCACCCACAATCACCAAGATCATGTTGACCATTTCCGGAACAGTGTAGCTTGCCATCCTGGAATTGTTCTGTCTTCTGTGTGCTGAAACATGCCTTTTATTTGCTTTTCCGCATGAAAGTGAATGTGAGTATGGTAATTTATGTTAATTTTTTGATTTGCATGGTTTACATGGTGGAAATTTCAAAATTCTGTTTTCCTTGTGCAGTGTGACTGTTTGTAAGCTACAAAGAGTTCACCATGTGATTGTGGGTGATTGGTTGGTCCGATTTGGATGATTTTTTTTTGTTTTGTTTGTTTTTTTATGCTGAACAAGTTTGCAATCGGGTTTTTTTCTCTATCCCTTATGGTTTTTGAGATAAATTTTGAATGTGTCCTAATTTACATATTTGGGATGATGAAAAGTGCACCATGGGATAGGCCACCCACAACTTCCTATTCATTGGATTCATCAAAATTGACATATCTGCTTCGGTTCAAAAAATAAAAGGGGGGTTCAGACTTTTGTATTCACCCTGTATAGTCTTGACTGTATTGGAACAGTTACGCAACCTTTTCACGCCCTGATGTGACGTCGCATATAAAAGTAGTGCGGCATAAGTTGTTGTGATTGGTGAGAGTTACATCTTTGCAAGGAAGCCATCTTCAGAGGCAGCAATAACCGCGCATTGATATTGGATCAACTGCATGTTATTCGGTGCCGTAACTGTTCTAACACAGTCAAGTTGCTTTAAAACGCACTATAGTTGGCTAAAAATTGACCAACAACTCGTACAAACAACTAAAACAGTTCTTTTTTTCTTTGTACTAGCAGAGACGACGCAGGTCATGTGATTTCCCATCGTTTAGGATACAAGAAGCGCAAACACAAAATCCGTGGAATCAGACAAATTCCATACGACCTCTATTTTAATCAGTCAGTCAGAGAAAGGATAAATGGAACAATCTCACCGAACACAGATAACATCCATCGATGATTTTCTTAATTTAGCTGATCATTCGATAACAAGGAACAACGAGGTGTGTTCCATTTTTTAGATATGGCAACGCTCGCTGGCGACGTGATTCCCTTATGGGCTGTCCTTACAGCAAAAAAATCATTCTTCATAAATCCTCGTAGAAATATAAAATGGTTGAATACCGTTTACTCCATATTAGTATTTGCTTTTACAAAAAAAAAAACCTCCCGAGCATCGAACTCTGTGTCGGCCAAACAACCTCGGCTTCCCTGCACGACAACCGCACAAGCTCTCTCTTAATAAAGGAACAGTGCTTTTTATTACATTATTGGGAGCGAATTTTAGGAAAAGCTCTAATAATAACGGCCAGATACGCTCAGCATCAGCCGCAATTGTTACAGCTTCTTCCATTATTAACCTTATTATCACAATATATCGACAACCGACTCATTTTCTCAACACACAACAGATTGACAACAACATACCATAAATATTCTACTATAATGCGAAAAATTTTGACCTGAAAAACCACCTAAATTTGTGGGATCGCATTATACAATAGGGAAAAATTAGCGCTACAACAGCTGGGGAGGGGGGAGGGTCTGAC